>JANBPY010000441.1:0-10305 GCA_027577015.1 Dispira parvispora
CTCTTGTGGGCTATGTCTGCGCTAATCACTCCCTGACCTATGCAGGGAACCATGAATATAAATTATGTAAATTTCCCATTCATCTCTTCTACTTCCCGATTTCCACGCACTAAATTATACTATCATATCCTTGCAAAACTTTTTTTAGCGAACCTTTTTCCGCCTTCGTCTTTAGCGCCTCAATAGAACCTAAGTACCTTTGGGGTTTTTACCTCGTTTAAAATTCTGGTCCAAGCCTTATCCACTACTGCGTCTACAGTTACTAGCATTTTTTCTTCTTCATACTTTGGAGTTTACTGCTTTTGTAAAGGTACGCTTCTCAATGGTCTCAGCTGTTGTGTCCGAATTTCCACGAAATATGACTTCGTCCTCAGGCAACACACGTCTATCGGCGCCCATGGCCAATCCCGGCATGGATATCCGAGTGAGTGGGGCCCCACACTACCCACCCGCCCCGTTGGGAGTCCCTCCACATGCCTGGCGAGCCCACTTTCTAAACCGTCATATACCAAATGGTGGAGTTATTCCCCATCACATAACCCACAAACCCTATGGACCTCGTCCCCAGCGAATGCCCAGCCACCAGCATCAATACCCACACTATCCCGGTCAGCCGCTGCAGCAGCATCCCTCTGGTGCTATTCGCCACTCATTTACCAACTCCCATGCTCGGATTTCGGCCCATCCTTACCGAAACGGTGCCCCACTTCTTTCCCAGCCCAGGTCGGACCCCACTGTTCTGACAAAGCCTTCCTCTCGAACTGAGTCACCATCCACTAATTTACGGAAACCGGTGCATGGTGGCCACCCCCAGAGAGTACCAGAACCTGCAGGTGGTCATCACCGTCGCCCTTCCCCAAAGCACACATCACAACCTCGGGCGAATTCTGTGGATCACTATTTTAAGTCACTATACCCTCATCTTCCGCGCTTATCACCTCAGCATGTTCGAAGCGTCGACCAAAGCCCCCAACAAGTCCTCAAAGAGCTCTCCCAGCCATTAGGCCGTTCTTCGACAGGAGCCCCCCGGACTAGTCCACTATTCGTTCAGTCCGCTCCTTCTAGCCCTCAACATCCTGTGACCGTGGATCGAGTTCAGCTCCCGCGGCTTCGTCAGAGTCATCCCCAATCCGCTCGTGAAACACCATTGACCCGCACCAAATTGGCCGCCTACTTCATTGGATTATAGCCAAAAGTATCATTTACCGTTTGGGAGTCAGTATGCAGTTTATGCTGCTGGTTTTTATGCGGCGGGACTAATTTTGGTAGAACGGAAAAACAACAATGGAAGAGTTACACACCATGGACTGGTCCACTGAGGCGTACGCTGGTGCAACGTGAAGCTGCCACTTGTTTTCAATGGATTGGCTAGAGTAACTACTTTTTCAATCGGCCATCCCGTTCCCCCCTATTTCTCTTTGAGTTCAAGCCATGGTGCGGGTTGAATCCAAAATCACCCAGGGGTCGGTTAAACATTCACAGTTTTACATCTCAACACTGTAGTATCTATCCATTTTTCGATTAGACAAAGTGTCATATGACTACCATTTCAAGCACGGGGTATTGAAAACATCCTCCCTGTCGCGCATCCATTTGTTTCATAATACTACACTCTTGAATATATTATTCTTCAAAGTTCATTATTTGCCTCAGAAATCTCGAAAAAAAATGAAATAAAACAAGGTATGGTACACGAAAAGGTAAGTGCGATGCGACACTGGAGGATTTAGTCTGATCACGGAAAGGCCTGTTCTAGAGTGCTGCCAAAGTCATCATCGACTGCCTCGCCGACTGGGTGCCTGTCCTGTTGGGAAGAAGGGACCAAAGTACCTTGTTGCGAAACCAGAGCAGCAAATATTTGTTTCGCCAAAGCCAACTTTTGCTGGTACTTTTGGCATCATAAATTAAATCCCTCACATTAACCCACTGTTAGTAACGAGAAAAAAAAAGCAGTAGATACTGGCATTATCGGCGACAAAAATTACTCGCAACAATGGTACTCAATTCTGTACACTCACCCTTTGTTGTATTGCTTGCTGTTCCGCCTCAGCAGTGTCTAGCAGACTATCGAAAACACCGTCCGGAGGGTTGCTACATTGACGCTGACTCATCAGAGTAAACGGTTTGTGTAGGTGTTTCGAGTAGTAAAGAATGGACAAGGCTCCCTCCGAGTTTGTCCCCTGCGATTGAACCTCGTTAAAACAAATAGTCGATACGTCCTTTGTAGAATACAAGGAAGGGCATAAAGTGTCTGAGAATGGCAACTGTATTGTAAATATAAAAACATAAAGCGAGGAAACGCAATCACGCCAAAGTTTCTCCCCAGTAAGTTCAGCAAGGTTGTTTCCTGTAAGCTCTGTATCCCTTTGACTTTTTTTTGTAATTCTTCCTGACAAAATGGACAGATTGCCTAGTTACTCGCCAAAGCCGTCGTTACCCACTGTTGCGGAATTGCCCACTTTTCTCAAAGCAGTGCATGCTAAATACTCGGCCTTTCAACCTTCCGCCGACCCAAAGGCCAAGACTGCATTGCAACAATGTCTACTTCGAAACCACACACGCGGTATCGTATTCCAAGGGTTTCGAACCAACCACCTCGTCCACAAACTCTACACCCAGTGGTCACTGGGGGCAACACCGGCCCGACTACAACTTACGTTTGACGGACTATTTCCCAAGTTGGAACCACTTCCTTCCGGCTCGGCTGACCCAGTGGTATTGGACTCGGATAACTGGCTACATTACTTTGGTAACCGACAGCAATACGGGGCCTATTTGGAATTTTTCGACAAGGAAATTCGTCGCTATGCGGGGGATTTGTCCAGGGTAGTTCAACAGTACTTTCAGCAGATTTTACCGGGTCTACTTGGGGGTCTGACCCACCCATGGATTCATGTGGCCTTTGCTCTCGAATTTGATGATCCTCTAGTGCTGAGTGAAGGGCTGGCCTACGCTTGCAGTTGGTATTTCGACCGATCGGTAGTTATAGATGTGCCCGACAGTAGTCATACCAATTGCACCAACAAACAACCAAATGAATCTATTACTTTTGCCGACCCAGTGGATATTCTGCTTGCGGTCAGTAAAGATTCTACATTGACGCTACCCCCCGGTATCGCTCCATTTGGTCGGCGTTTTGAGTATTTGGTAACTTCGGCTGCTGACCAAACGCTGATCGATTTAGTACACCGCTGGGAGTTGAATACCACCAAAAATCTGGTGGAAGTCCTTCACCGGTTAACGCTGGTCACGGTGTTGGTGTATGCTGGTCGCAAGGACTATTCCCGACTGGATTTCTACTTGGCCCATGCCGTCACTTCCCTATTTGCCACACATATCCTCTTACCTTATATATCGGACCCAAATGATCGTGTAAGGATGCTAAGGCTGCAGCTCTACACCATCCTGGCAATTTATGTGGCCGAGGGGCGGGGAATTCTGGTGCTCGAAGAAATATTGGGCTACCAACCGTTGCAATTGTTGGTCGATCAGGAAACTCCGGGCACAGTTGCTGATTATCTGCGAGAACGTGCCTTGGCAACGGAAGATGACCATGTGGCCAAAGTGGTACGTGCCCTCGACTACTTTGAGTCGCTCTACGGGTTTCATGAGGGACTATTCCGTAATGCTGCGTTGAAAACGGTGGATTTGGTCGTAACTACCGACGACTGGATCCAATAATAAGCCATTATTCCCATCCCAGGTCTAAATTCGACTTTTATTTTATAAATACCTACATAGGCGCGTCAACGGCCTGTTGATAAAATATTGTATAGTCATGATAATAACCAAAGACCAGGAGTAAATCCGTCGTGCGTTGGATTGGCCCGGCCAAGTATCCTCAAACGGTACGCGCTCTACGTAGCATGACGAATAAAAAGATGACGTAGGCCTCTAGTTTATCCTTGATCATCAGTAAAAGAGCCTGGGTCAACACTGCTTTGGTGATTTGGGTTCCCATTCCCTGTATTACAGTACAACCCAGATACAAAGCACGAGAAAATAATATCATTGATTTGGTTAATCTTCCAGAGTCCATTGTTTTTAACGTCTGCTGATGGTGCCCTTGGTCCGTTATTCCAGTCCCACTTACCCACACTCAACCCGCTTATCTGAACTTACCTTGTACCATCCCAACCAACCGTCTTGTTTCCAGGCACGGTGTAGCACATCCATGGCGCTAGTATAAATACCTTCTGCTTGGCCCGACCCCTCAAGCAATGTCTTTGGAGGTTTCCACTGCAATCGCACTTTGGCCATAATATAGGGATAAGTAATAATGGTCGCCAACGTCTTGGAAAGAGCTCCGGCCAAAAACACCTGTACCGCGGATAACGCCGGAGCGGGGGTAGATTGGCCAGCGCACTTGGGTCCCGTCGAAGTGGGAGCCATCCACGCTTTGATACGCTCAAACGCGCCATACGTGATGGAAGGATTGACCACCAGTACTAACGAAGGCCGAAGTCCCTTCCACAATCCCGTCCACCCATCCTCTTGTACTACTTCCCGAGCGGTGACCAGCATCGATTTGCGTTCGTTCCGTGAGGCTGTTTGCTGACGGGTGGCCGTCACTGCAATAGGAGTGGTAAACAACTGGGCAATCGCTGCTGCCAGAGCACCCAGAACGAGTTCCATTGGTGTCGAAATAGCGCGACCGCCCTTAATACGACGTTGGTAAAACTTACGGATAAAACTATACCAGTAAAAATAGGCAAAGTTAGTGGATGTCTGGCCCAAAAGGCCTGCACCAAGCCCAGCGTAGAACCCCCGGATACCTTCGCTGGAATAAATTTTCTTTAGGGCGTCAACCACTGAGACGTAACTATCCGGTGTCCCATCCGGCTGTAAGTCTTTTGTTTCAGTGGGTTTGTTCGTTTGGACTTGTAAGCGGGTTTTGATGGTATCGAGTGGATAAACACAGAGTAGGGCTAGGGCGGCGCTGGTAGCACCGGTAAGTGCCTGTCCAAACGGTGGTAGAGTCTCTTTGGACAACCTCGCCATTGTTGGAATGAGCTAGTATGGTTACAATGAGGGACCCCGGAATGCGGCAGACAAAATAGTGGAGACTACAAACTCTCTTCTTTGGCACGACGGATTTCAACCAAGGGGCCAAGTTACAGTCTGCCAGCTCTATGACAGTAGAATACAAAATAAAAAAAGTGATACTTTTCGTGGCCTAGCTGGATAGTGGGGTTTTATAACGGCCAAGTCGCGACAGAGCAGTCGGAAAAGCGGGTGAGAAAATCATCTCTTGAACATTGTCCTCACTTTGGCCCCAAAGGGAGGATTTAGAAGGTCCGGTCCAGTTATCGTTGGCTTCACGGAGCTTATGCGATCGTCAACCAGTGCGTTCACGGGGATGTGACTCTCTCCACTTGTGACTTCACTTAGCAACATGTGAAAGTTTTTCCCTTTCTTTTTTTTTTTAATAGGGTAATGAGAGAGGTCGGCGAATGCAAGTACATTGACATTCACGTGACTTACTCTATTTCTATGGTGGAGTGAATTAGTAAACGTAATCCCAGCACACCACTCACACATACATTTTCACTCCAATGGCTTCGTAAGCTCACATCGTGCTGAGTTAACCGTCATGACTACTTTAAGAACAACATAAATATAAATGTAAAGTATTAATGAATGATAAGAGGTAGCTGTTCTTATTTTTTGTTTTCTTTCATATTGTCACTGCATTTGAACACAGCTGTTTCTATCGCTGTCCTTTCCAATTATCCAATACCACCGGCTTGTCTCTAGAAACCATGCTACCGTGGAAGTCGACTCAAACCGTCTTGCGTAGCGGTCGCTGGCCGTCGCACTATGCTTACCGACACTCGTCTCCGTCACGTCTGGGTCAACGCTACTATCGGTCCTCCTCATGTATACAGGTAAGGGTTACTTATCAACAACAATACTATTCTTCTTGGTCCTGGGATCTCGATCCTTGCCACAAGGAGATTCATACACCATTTCTATGCCCAGGCCACTTCAGATCAGACGGCGTGAGGCCGTCCCTTATGCAATAATTTTTGGCATGTATAGGACCAAAGGCATGGAGCAAGAGCGACTGCACTCTGTTTCCTTGCATCCTTTTACTCTCACATGGTGCCCATAATCGATCCTTATTAACTCAATGCGGTCTCTTCCCAACTTTGACATAACCCACGGTAGCATGCTGTAAGCATTTCCGACATTGGCAAGGCCCCTCAATCAGCAGACCAGGATCAAGGCGGAATCCAACTCACGACACTACCTAATGGCGTTCGCGTGGCTACCCAAAACTCACCTGGTTATTTCTGCGGATTCGGTATCTATTTGAATACGGGATCCCGCTACGAAACGCCTAATACTCGTGGTTGTAGTCATATACTCGATCGGATGGCGTTCAAAAGCACTGAAAATTTAGACGCAGAGAAAGTGAACGAGGCTATCGAGTCGATGGGCGGTAACATCCAACGGGAGAGTTCCCGAGAAAATATCATGTACCAAGCCTCAGTATTTCAGCGCGATTTACCACGTGTTGCGTCCATGTTTGCCGAAGTGGTGCGTCGGCCCTGTTTAACCCAAGAAGAACTGGAAGAGCAAAAGCAAATTGTCCAGTGGGAACTTGCCGAAATACAGGCCAAGTATGAGCAGTACCTACCGGAAATACTGCATGAAACAGCCTATGGACATAATACGTTGGGTAATCCCCTGATGAGCTCAGAGGAAACGTTGGCGACGATGACTCCGGATAAAATTCGGAATTTCATGAAAACTTGGTTTACCGCTGATCGCTTAGTAGTGGCCGCCATTGGTGCTCCCCACGAACAAGTGTGCGATCTTGTTCAGGAGCACTACGGGGATATGAAGGCCTCCCCTGATTTTACCAAACATACTGCAGTACCAATGATTCGTGGCTTGCCCACTTCAAGTGTGTCTACCTCGGGCACCAGTGCCACTGCCCCTCAGGCCGCATCGACTTTGGAGCACAATTCACTCTTGGGAAGCTTTTCCAATACTGCCTCGAAAATATTCCACCGTATGGGCTCCAGCTCGGCCACTCCATTGCCCGAGGACCCAGCGGAGCTCACCAAATTACCGGCTCACTACACTGGGGGTACCCACTTTGCTCCAATCCCGGGCTCCCCACAAACCCATATTCATCTGGGCTTCGCGGCACCGGGGATGAACAGCACTGCGATTTACACCTTGGCTGTACTCCAAATCCTGTTGGGTGGTGGTAATTCCTTTTCGGCGGGAGGTCCCGGCAAGGGAATGTACTCGCGGCTTTACACGCAGGTGCTGAACCGTTACATGTTTGTCGAAGGCTGTATGGCTTTTACGTACAGCTACCGGGATTCCAGTTTGTTTGGTATCTCCGCTACCACTGATTCCTCTGCCGCACTTCCCATGTTTGAAATCATGGTTCAGCAACTAGTCGCTCTCCTACCGCGATTCAATCCTCGCAAACCTTATGGCCACTTTCCACATCCCCAACTGGCCCAAAGTCCTAATGTCCAGCAGCAGTACCGGTCAGCTACCGAGGGTCTCACAGACGTGGAAGTGTCACGGGCCAAAAATCAGCTGAAATCCAGTCTAATGATGAATTTGGAAAGTCGACCCATCCAACTGGAAGACTTGGGACGCCAAATTCAGGGCTTTAATTTCGCACTCACCCCCCAGGAAATGTGCGCTAACATTGACCAAGTGACCAAGGACGATATTTACGAATTGGTGCAACATGTGCTGGCCTCGACACCTACTGTGGTTGCTGCGGGGGAAGTACGTGAATTGAAGCGGCGGTTAGCGGGTATCCTTCAAGCCTATGGCTTAACCGCTCCTAACTAACACTAGCTCTGGTTTATCCATCCCAAAAGTTGTAGCGTGTACCGTGGTTAAATGAAGATTGGCCTGTGGATATTACGCTTGTCACCTATTCTTTTTTTAACTGCCCCACCCGTATCCAGATTGAATAATAAAAACATACATTTCTCTGCTAGCGAGCATTATTTGATCTATAGAATATTATTACATGCCGTTGATCGCCCTTTACTGCGTATTTTCATTACACGGTGGATGGCCAGCAATTCAAAGTCCACCTGTTCCCGTTACTAGGCGTACCGCCTCCATGGATAGCGTACTCCAAGTCCCTGGATTAGCCCTAGCGAAAAGTACTGTCTTGCAGAAGAGAAACCCCTGTTACGGTCAACCAGCCCATCATAAAGGAATAACTCTTGAAAAACAATTGTAGAACTTACGCCCTACCTAAATCATTTCCACACAGAGAGCTGGTACTGGCTTGAAATCTCAGCAGAATCCAAGGCCCGGACTACAGCAACTCTCCGACCAGGTTTATCTTGACTTTAGTTGGCCTGATTACAATTGATCGCTTCCCATCAGACATTCTTCATGCCAAATAACCTTTGAGTTTTCGTTATGTACTGATTCAGTTTTATTTTAACCTTTACACACCAACAGGCATATGTCCAAAAGCAAGAGTTACCAAATGACGCAAATAAATGAACCCCCCCTTTTAACTCTATCATTTTATCCTGTTATGGGTGGTACTGACCAGATACTCCCAATCCGTTCTAAACACTTGCAGACCAATGCCAAAACAGCAGGATTAGGAAGTAAAATGGCCTGGCAGAGATAAGGGTAAAGCACCAACAAGTGTCGCATAGGGCGACCCTGTTCCCCACCCGCTAGAGGATTAACCACAGCGTCAAAAATGTCCAAATTTACATCGTCACGCACCAAAAGTCGACAGAGACCCTGGAGGGTAAATAGTAACTCTTCTTGGCGCAGCCGGGGCAGAGGACAATGACCAAGGATACGTTGGTCGTGCACATAACTCTGGAGAAGGTTACGACTGTGAGAAACTAGTGTACAGGTGGCCAATTCTGCCAGTACTGGAGACACCGGTCCATCGATATCGTCCGCGCGTTCATCTGCCAGTGCGAACAGAAATCCTAAGCAGGTCCAACCAAATTTTTCCCTAGCCACCGTTGGTACTACTGGGGCAGCGGTGTCTTTGGTGATCGCAGTGGTTGGCAGGTCCTCCGGGTCAACCATGGGTGACTTGACCGGTGACATTTCGGCAAAAGTATGGTACACATCCAAGGTGGCACCTCGCCATAACAAATGCACCAACTGGGCAAATTGACGTGGCCCAAGGATGGTCGAAGCGGTGGCACTAAACCGTAGCAACACCTGCAGCAGCGCAGTAAACCACGCAATGTCGTGATTCCATATTGGTAACGTGGTGGGTGCCGGTACACTGGCCAGCAAGTTTGATTTAACACTAGACAAGTCGTCTTGCTTGACGGAAATAAGGCTACACCCGAATAGGTACCAGTGGGACACTCGCAAAATGTTGTACCACAGCGCCTGGGCTGACTCAACTTGTAACGTGTTCTGTAGGCTACTCAAAGTTGGCAATAGTTGCTCCACAACTCGCGCCAGCTGTTGGGAAATGATACGTCCGAACGGCATGGCCACTTGGGTCACTGGTGGGCCACTATTACGGTTCTCAGGACTATCATCCCTCGACTCACCCTTATCCTGCGATGCACCTGGTGGTAACTCCAAATGATAACTGTGGTCGAGCTGCAAGAGGACACACTGGGCATCCAAAAAACGATTATAGCCCCCTGTTTCCAGTAAAAGTGCAGTGGAACGCAGGTTACACCGAGTAAAAGAAACGGTGGCCAATTCAAGGACTTGATTAGCCAAACTTAGATAATCAGGTCGGCCAGTAGCATCCGAGGATGAAACAACAACACCGTACTTTGTAAACTGAGACCTCCAATGAGCTATACGTGCCCAGGGTCCTTCTGATGCCGGTCCCTCTGTAAAATTCCCAGGAAGATTTGGCACGGCGTAGGGTGCCAATAAATAGTCCACCCAATCGTCCACTATCAAGTCGAGGATGCACCGATAGTCCACTTCCGACTTCTTTTCGACGTTGGTATCTCCCAAAGTCTCTGATTGAAAACCCAACTGAGCAATGGTACCTAACAATTCGACCACGGTGGACTGGGGGTCGCTGAGTGTGCCCTTGAGGGCAGAAAGTTTGGTAGGCCGATCAGACACCGCTACTGATTTCAAGCGACGAAGTAAAGGGGCCAAATGGGTCAACGGGTTAACCACTATAGTAACTAGTACTTGGTGAGTATCCGCACCTACACCACCTGAGAGGGTGGGCACCACCGGCAAGGCCAATAGATTCGTATATAGTTCCAAGTACGCTGTCCAAAGGTTTGAGGATACCGTCCAACTTGATGGTTCTGTAAATCCCGTGGGCACCACTTTGGGCTGGTC
>JANBPY010000442.1:0-10290 GCA_027577015.1 Dispira parvispora
ATATACCCGATTTTGGGGGTGTCTAAACCGATACCATTCATCATCCATGCGGAACAACAATTGAATTAAAAAGCCTTGCATTTACTGTATACTTGGAGAGTTTCTCGGAAATGCACCCTCTTGGAAAATAATAGATAGTCCATATCGTTAGCACCATCGTGATGTCCATCAAATGGGCGATTTTTGGTAATTGCTAATCGAGCCAAAAAAATGTCCATCAAGACAGGTTTTACCATGCGAACCCCGTGCCACTTTTGCGGTAAGGCTCCAACAGCATAATAATATGCTGACTCCACCAAGGTAGTGTTTCGCTCTTAATCTATCCTATTTCCGTGTATATCAATCAAGATCACTTGTGGTTTAGGAAATGAGAATAATCCAACCGATGATAAAGAAAAAGAGATATATGGGGTACACCGCCAGCAAACGACGATTGGGAAGGTGTGCATCGGCCAAGAACCCTACGGAAGCGTAAGTAGCCCACAGGATGGCGACAATAACGACAATAAGTCGGACGAACAACGCGCCAATAAATAAGGTGATTAATCCAGCCACGCACAAAGGAAATATGCAGTAGCCCAAGATGCACACGCTCTGGAAAAATGATATTCTACCCCCGAGAAGTTTGGAATTTAACGTCACCACGGCAGCCCCGCACCATACAATGACGAACACGCCGGTGAACACCGCGGCCGACTGCTGGTCAGGCGCTTGCAAACTCATCACAATGGCCAGCCACAGACAGAGGAGCAGTGGACCCCAGAGATCCCACTCGCGTAAAGCGTGTTCCTGGGAACGAGGGAGTAGCACTTGCGATAGCTTGGTCCATACATTCTTGAGATCGCGTGCCTATATCCAAGAGTAAAAAGAGGTTGGGTTCATAATTGACTAGATACGTTAGTATGCTATAGAATTGGTTACCCTAAACTTGTAAATAAATACGCATCATTTCTACAACTGCTATCGCGTTAAAAAGGGGGGTTAAAAATCCTAGTCCAAGGTACACCAAGTCTATATACCATCTGGTATTGCGGTACATTGGGTAATGGACTTGCTTGGTCCAGTATTGTAGTGACCGTAAACCAAAACAAAGAGCGTCTGATGGTAATGCCATATTTTGTAAAAGGTAAATGGAAACCTTGCAGCCTTTCAATGCAAGTAACAGAGGACTTACGATAGTGGTCAACACGGGTTCGTCAAGTGTATTGCCATAGTTGGTGGTTGAAACTGCTGTCAGCGAACCACCACTGGTACCAGCGGAGTAGTTGGCGGTAGATGCACCGGTGTCCATACGGCCACTGACTGGAGGTTGGGCGGTGGAGGCAGAGGATTTGAAGTGGGAATTGTCATCTGTTTCGATGGCGACATCGGGGTAGGGTTGCGATGGGTCCGACTGCCCTGGCGATAGCGATGTGTAGTCACCCATTGGTGAATGAGGTAGAAAAGAACTAATAAAATATAAATGGGAGTACTTGTTCTTTGTAGTAAGGCAAGGGGAAGCAATGACAAAACCAGGGCGTCACGATAACTGTGAACAAACTACAAAGAGTGGCGGAAACTGAACTTCCCAACCTCGAAACAGGGCGTGAAGCTGCCAAGCTTAAAGCAACTGGCTCCTTATTCGCTGTGGCAGGAACTTATTCCACAAAGGCTGTGGATTCCTTCCAGTCCAGTATTTTTTTTATGCACAATGAAAAAAAAATAAAAGTGGCAAGCTTTTACAAAAAAGATGGTCTTTTGAAAAGTTGAATGTATTACTGGTTTTCCAATGGCGGCATTTCTTTGAACCCTCGTCATCGTAGCTAAATACGCCCGAGTCTACCTACAAACTACATGCCGTCTCGGACCCATTATAAAAACCCATTGCGCTTACCCTCCCCACAAGTACATTATCGGTTACAGTGCAAATTTTTTCTCCATAGCGTAAAACGAATAATTTTTATTTTTCTACCTTGCTTCCCCAGCACTTTATCGAAACAAACCATTCGCCATGGCATCAAGAGATATCCACGCGCACCTGGACCACGCCCGAGCGCTACTGAAAGCGCGCACGCACAAGGTCATTTCAGTAGATATTGAATGTTACGAACGTGACCAGTCATACATGACGGAGCTGGGCTGGAGTGAGTTTGACCCCGTAACATGCGAAATCACCAGCTACCACGATATTATTAAAGAGAACATACGCAAGCGTAACGGAAGGTTTGTCGCGGATAATCGCTTTCGCTTTAATTTTGGACGTTCACGTCGGGTGTGGGGGGAAATTGTGTTGAACGAATTCGAAAATATGATGTACGAAATCGCCCCCTGTATCGTGGTGGGTCACGATATCAAATCGGATATTAGGTTTTTAAGGGACCAAAACGTGGAGCTGCCCAATGACGTGGTATTGTTTGATACGAAAAAGCTCTACTGTGCCTATAGTGACAATCCACAAAACGGTCGTAAACTATCCGTGGTGTTGGATAGACTTGGAATACCCCACAGCCATCTCCACAATGCAGGTAAGTATAACATCTTTTTTATGGTAAGCAGTGACCTGTATTTACACCGTGAGAATAAGGCCCTTTTTACTCATGTTTTTGAACTATTATTATTGTGTTGAATGTATACTAGGCAATGACGCTCGGTACACTTTGGATGCCTTTCTCAGGATGGTTATACCCGAAATGGTCGTTATTCCCACCGACGATCCTTCCACCTCCACTGATACTGCCTGGACCACCGTAAACACAGAATCTACCCCTTGGAACTAGCTTGCCTTACTGCCCTGGGTGCCTTTCGGGGCTAGTCCTTGTGCACCGTAGCCCTTGGATGTAGTATCTTTTTTGGAGTGCTTTCTGGCTATGCGTGACGACAAACGCACTAGTTTTTGGCATTCATATATTTTTTTATTCTTGGTACCTGATTCAGAGCTTATTTTTTGGTTTGGCTTGTATAAACAGACGCTGTGAATGAAGTGATTCGATAAGGTTTGACATGTTAATAATGAAAGTTAAGAAAATGGGATCCAGACCCAAAGTTTGAATATGTGGGGGATCAACAAACTGATTAAATTTTACAGACCCAACATTAACAGGGAAAACTCCCCAAGGTATTCGCCTATAAAATTAAAAATACATGCGAATAAAAATATCACGGAAAACAATAAAAGCAACCGACTCACGCTATATTTAGAAAACCGGTGAGAACAAAAGCGAGTGTTTTCGGTCATCCGACTGGTCAAAGTATCACGATTGTGTGGTTTATGTATTCATATACTGACAGTGATGGACTCTCTAAAGTGAATGGAGAAAGATATGATTGAAACGGCTGAAAAGATAACTGGCGCTAGACTCTATTAACAGCTATTCAAGCCAATCCCTGACTTATGGCTGCATTTCGTCAAGTGGTTTCATCGAAAATCACATGAGTGAATGAAATCGATAAAATATTATTACTTGACAGGGGTAAAAGTGGGGTTCCAGATACATTTATCAAGGTCAACAACTCTGTTTAAATCTCTCACCGACACATTTTTCACTCCATTCCTTTTCCCACTGGTAACATCGCCCGTTAATACAGTAAGGGATGCCCGCAAGGCGGATGTCACATTGCCCCTCACTATATCAATCCCCTTTTTTTCCCACTTTACCTGGTCACCCTTTTATGCCTCGACATTTATAAATACAGTTCAATTGATTTCCAAGTCCTCTTCTCTTCAGTCTTTGCTATCCACTTTGTGGCGCTAAACCCCTCCCTTTTTGTCTGCGCTGCTTTCCCCACTAGAACCACGCCAAAGGTTTGTGCAACCGTTCTTTTGTATTCCTTTTATCAATTTTGTCCACTTTTATATATTCTGGAGTTTACTATTTCTTTTTTTTTTATTGGTCGCTTATTTAATCTCCGTTTCGTATTCCAACAAATTCTCTCCACAAGCCGTGTCTTGGCGCATAGCTATCAACTGCCGTCATAAGAAAATATACTACATATTCGTTGTTGTCCCGGGCTTTGGCTTTCTTGGCATGTAGTGCTTGTGCATTCCGTTTGACCTTTTCTACCGCCTTCATAATTTGTAGTAATAATAATTTCTGGACTCTCTCGACGTATCACCAAGTCCCAGTGTTTATTTCTTTTTTTTGTTGGTGAATCTTCCAAACCTACTTCCGACTCAGTATTTCCCGGGTGCCCTATTCTGTGTATTTCATTCTGATTGGGCATAGTTCAATATCAGTTGGTTTTATCAGCGTTTATATCTAGTCGGAATGCTATCACGGTCTACCACCTCTCCGTCAACAGAGGAAACCCGTCCACCTCTGCCGCCTCGTCCACATACTCAAACTAGCTCGGTCGGCAAAAAGGCATCCCTTTCCCAAAGAACCCACCCTCCTGTACCGACTACCCATTCCCCCCGAGACTCCAATGCCTCATCAGTAGAGAGTTGGTTGCAAACGGTACAAACCCCTTCCGAGACTAGGCGGAGAACAATGACCAATGACCAGCTGGATTTGGATGAGTTATTGACCATGTTTACATCCCATACTCAAATGACCTCTTTGACTCCACCAGCTTCACCCAGACCCCGGCCGCCACCAACCCAGTCTCCGTTAGCGCCTTTATCTACCTCATCAACGCAGGTATCTACTACTCCTTTATTAAACCTCTCGACTAGCGAAGAGGGTGGAGTAACACTCGAGGTTCCAACATTTCCTTATGCTATCAACGATGCACCCCTCATAACCCCGTCGGCTCCCCTGCCTGAATCTTCTGTCACCACAAGTGGTCGGAGGCAGCGTGCCAATACCGACCTTACCGTCAGAACTACTGTCCCCCCTTGCACTGATACCATCGCGAGTGGCCCCGATGCCTCTGTCCTTCCTTCACATTCATCACCTCGTTCCCCCCACACTGGTGCAACGACCCCTGCTGAGCCCGTCAAAACGTCACTCGCCCCTGAGGGTTTTCCTACAACGGCGGAAAAACATCAGCTCTCTACTCCCGCTTCAGGTCTTATCCGAGCCGAGAGTGTACGTCGCGAGTCCCGTCGGGAAATGGGTATCTGTGAAGTGATTAAAACCGAGCAATCCTACTTGCAGAACCTCAACGTCCTATTAGAGGTGTTTTACCTCCCCATGCGGGAGTGGCTTGACGAGCAGGATATCAAGATCATTTTCGGTAACTTGGAGGATCTAATGACGTGCAGCGCACAGTTACTTAGCGTGATGGAAAGTCAATACGAGGAAGAGTTTATAAAGGGTACCCCCATGCGGATGGGCGAGATTTTCATGAACTTGGCCAACTCATTCGATTGCTATGGAATATATTGTGCCAATCACGGCAAGGCCAATCAATGGCTCGAGGAACACTCTTCTGGTAATTCCCGCGTGGCCCAGTTTCTAAACAAGGCGCACGAGGACCACCGGTGTAAGCATTTGTCATTTTCCAGTTTTCTTCTCCAACCGACCCAACGTATCACCCGGTACCCGTTGTTATTGAAACAGTTACTCGATTATACGAGTCCGTCCCACCCGGATTGGTTTCAGCTCGGACTGGCCACCAATATGATGCGCGGTGTGAATGAAAAAGTCAACGAACTTACCCGGGCCCAGGGTGACTATGACAAGTGTCAGGAACTGTTGCAAACTATTGATTTTGCCTCGGCGGGTATACAATGGGATCCCTTTTCCGAACACCCCATTTTAGGACGACGGCACTTTATCATCGAAGGCAAGATAACCAAATGGAAGAGCCAACGGGTACTGATGTTTTATCTGTTCAATGATGTCTTATTGTTGGTCAAGACCAGTCGATTGATCTCGTCTAGTCGTCGGGAATTGTACTGCAAACCTTGGCCAACCAACCATATTGTGGTGCAACCAGCCGAGCCCAAACCGTTTATGGGTAACCGAAGAGAATGTTTTTTCCAACTGCAGAATTTTTTGAGTAACGAGTGTCTTCTCTTGGAAGCACCCGACGTTTCCCTGGCTCGGAAATGGCGTACCGATATTTCGTCGACTTGTAAAGTGCACTATCGGTTGGAAGCCCAGGCCAATCAGCGGAGACGAGGCATTGTTAAGCAACAGACTGTTGGGCGACAGGGAAAGCCTTTGTCACTCTCTAAAGAAAAACAGAAATATCCAGAAACTGAACCGTCCGACGGAGGGACGCTCGCGGTGTCCCCTGCGACGCCTATTGCGGTGCGTAATGAACCCCTGTCGGTGCAATACATTACCACCAAGTCAACAACTTGTGTCACTACCAAGGTCGTACGTCCGAACGGTGAACCTTTAAGTCCCACTATTGGCTCACCCTCTTCGGCTACCATGTCCCCCAGCTCCGCCCGCTCTTCCTTGTCATCTTCACGGACCTCGGGCAAACGTTACTGGACCCAACGGTTAAATCCGATGGATACCGGACGTCGGTCCAGCATCGTATCCTTTTTTACGGATACTTTCAATGCGTCAGGTGGGGAATCCCCCAAAAGTCCCCCAGGGAAGAAGCTTGTGGAATTACTAACGCGCAATTCTGTGGATAGTGCGTCATTAGCCTTGATCCCTTCGGCCAAACCATCCGCCCTTCCCCCGCCGTACCAATCATCGGCTCCGGCTAGCCCTCACGGTCAATATACCACCACACGGACACGTCCTATGGAAGGAGGGAATGGTAACACAAGTAATCTGTTACAGATTGGGCAGTCATCTCGTACTCGTAGTCAAAGTTTCGACAGTCTGCCTCGGGTTCCCAAGATCTCCCCAATCGGGACACCCGCATTGGAAAATTCTTACCCGTTGAAGGTGGACACTTCCCCCGTGGCTTGTGATGATGACGGCGACAGCGGTGGGTTGGCGAAGGGACAATCATCTGGTCAACTACTTGAACCAGTCCCATCCAAACCATCCTCTGCTGTAACCACTGGTAACCATTTGGGTCTCTTCCTTGATCAGGACCCACTTCCTAGAAGGATCCGACCGCTGTCTTCTGCGACCACTACCTCGGAGCTGAATAATGCTTCATTTGTAACAGCGCTCGGTCAACAGGACTGGCTGCCAGGAGGGTACACCGACCAACCAACAGTGATCCCCACAGCGCCCCCGCTTGACCACCAGGCACTTAACCACAAACAGTCGACAGTGAGTAGCAGCACCGAGACTTCTGACTCGTGCACCCACCATTCGGCTACCACGGATACCCACCCAGAGTTCCCAGCAAGGTATTGTATTCCACCCCGTATGGAATCCCTAGCCCCGGAGGAATCTGTAAATTATTACCATCCCCGGGTGCCTTCCCGTCGACATATGCGACGCAAGAGCCGTCGGGGTAAAATACTTTCGTCACTCCACACTCCCCTCAATAACCCTCAACCTACGCCTACGCTTTCTCCTACTGCGTCGGAATCCGATGCTTTGGCTCAGCGTGGATTACAGGAAACGACTCGCGGACCTGCCCCGGCCCCAATCCAGGATCGCCGTTGTTCGGACAGTGCCGTGGCGGTGCTGGGACGGGCCCAGATCCACCCGGCTTTGCCACAGGATGGGCCTCCAAAACGCTACGATACCACCCCGTCTGTATCCCGCGTGCGACCATCGATGGGTGTACCCTCGACTGTCGGTGCGTCCCCCCAGTTGTCCGTCAATACAAATATCCACAGGCCAGCCGTAGTGCAAAATGCATCCGATGGCGAACAAGTCCAACACCAGTCCACCCGATTTGCTGTGGGGGAGGAACCCTTGGGGGCCATTTCTCAAAAGACTTTGGCCACCCGTTCTGTTGGGCGGTCGTTGGCCCGTACCCGAACCATGAAGAAATTCAGACAGGCATTGGTTGCCGCAGCGCATACGCGAGGTACATTGCGGGTAGTTGTGTTGGGTGCCGAAGGGTTGCGAAGTTTGGATTCGGAAAAGCATATGGAACACTGTCCTGACGAGAGTGATGGCAACGACGATGACAATGATCCCGATGCGGCGTTTTCTTACCTTAATCCTTACTGCATAATCTCCTTGCGTACTAACAAACTACGACCTGCCGGCAAAGTTACGAGAACTATCACTAGCTTACCAGGTTCCCCACTCTGTGGTGACCACGAAGACGTGGTGGCCAGTCCTAAACGAAGCGGTGGCTCTCGTATGATGGGTTGGTTTCCCCGGTTTAAATCACCAATCGTCGCGCGGGAAGAGAAGCCACCAACGACACCGGTGGAACTCCAACCCCGTCGGGCTTCGTTGGACGCTCTAGCATTGCTTTCGACGGGAGCGCCGAGTAGTACGCCAATTAACCGGAGTAGTACTGCGGCACGGGATACTAGGGTGAACAGTCCGACCACCGCTGCCAATCTTTTGTCGTACTTGGTGTCTCCCAGTGCTATTATTCCTCCGCAACATCGGTATCTTCGGTTTGAATGGGCTAATCCGGCCACCCATCGGCGTAAAGCGTTGGGAGCACCGACGCGGCTATTATCGACCTACAGTGTCGAGGATACCATTCCAGCGTCACCCACTAATAGTAGTGATACCTCGCTGGAACTGAGTGAGCAGGAACAACGAACACACACCGTGTACCGGTCACGTCGGCCGAAATGGGACGAAACAATGGTGTTTTCTTTATCTCATCACAACAATCCCCACTTTAAGGATTTTAAAGCAGCTAACCGGGCCCGGGTTAATGCCGTTTACCAACCAGATCGGCCCAAAGAACGCAAACCAAGGAAATCTACCTTGGTGGCCAAAAAGAAACTGATTACGGGACCTGCCGGTACTTCAGGAACTTCACCGACCAAGACCGGACGTAATCAAGCGACTCGATTTTTGGGATGCGATGAAGAAGTTGCACCGCACGGTGATGAAGGTTTATCAAAAGTGGTCGCCACCCCTGTCCTAGTGATTACGGTTATGAGTGAAGATCGGCAAAGTGGCGAAGATGAGTATTTGGGCATGGTGGAGTTGGAACTCAATAGTGCTCTGTTGAACGCATTGAAACCCGAAGGTAAAGATGCTACGGTTGCTGGCGGTGATCAAGGACCAGATGATAAGAACGAGCGTGACCACCGGGCAATCACCTTGCGTCTCAAGGATTCCCCTCGAGGTTCGATTCATTTGCAGCTGTGTTATAATCCCTGGTATTAAGTATGGGAGAGCATGCCAATATTTATGAATACTCAATTTTATGACGTTCATTCTATGTATCTATTTTGGGGCGTATGTAGGGGAGGTGACATGGTGGTTTGGTAACATTTAAGGGTCAAAGTAGCACGTTGTTATTATGGAGTTGCATAGTGTACTGAAATGATATGATATACTGCATCAAAGGGCGGTGAATTGTTACTGTTTTTGCTACATTTTTGTTTTCCTTAAGTTATCCTAATTAAAAAAATCATTTACCATGTTAGAATTGTCGAATACAAGTCATAGGTCATACCTGTATTTATTCTCACCGTGAAATTTCTCTACATGGAGCTTTTTTTTTTCAGCGGGAGCAAAACTGAACTGAGGGTTGTACGGTGTTAATAGTTTCCCTTCGTATTGCGATACAAGTACAAAAGCTTTAAGACTGACCATGTTCTTCAGTAGAACTGGTATTGTTCGTACTGTGTACAATGCTAGAAATACTAATATCATCAATTCCTATTACTCAGAAAATTGTGTCAAATCAATGGTTGAGGAATGGCATAAAACACATCCAAAGTCATCCACTTCCCATCTCATCTTCCACCAGGATAATTCAACATCCCACAATTCCTGCCATAACAAGCTCCGCATGGATGAGCTTGGACTTCAACTGCTTAAAACACCACCCTGATCTCTTGACCGTGTACCATATGACTGCCGTTTGCTCCTATATATTAAGAAAATAGCTGAATGGTAGAATGTATGACAATGCTGATGACATTATAAGGGCTTGTAATGACTTTCATATATGATTCACACAATTATTGTTCAATATCATCTAAGCCACAACACCGCAAGATAATATCATGGTGAATATTGGTTTCTTGGTCACCCCAGACATCATATTCTGGATGAGGAGAAATGAGACTCTGAATAGGCATACTTTGTAATGCACGTTTCGTTTCCCTCATGGCCATATTCATGAGGAAAATGTAATTGATGAAGCACGAATACATGTCATGTTCTTTTTTTAGGTCCACTATGCTTCAAACTCCAGTTGAGCCATTTGTCTGCGTTTTTGCAGATCTGTCATTCCTGTTGGTTGAGACCCTCATCATCATCTACAGTAGAGCCACATTTCATGGACAAAGCGATTAAATTCTTTGCCTTATCAGTGACTTCCTTGTGCTTTCCCAACTCTTTGAAGCCG
>JANBPY010000443.1:0-10287 GCA_027577015.1 Dispira parvispora
ACGCCTGTTAACGGACTATACAAGTGGGCACATACTGCAAGCTACTTTGGCGCTCTTGGTAAGACCCGGAAGAGTACTAATGATCGCTATACGGGATACCATATTGGAGGACATACCTGGCAATGCTGAACAAGTTGTAGATGCGTTTATACTCTTCTGCCGTTGTCATACTTGGCGTGATAGGCCTTTAAATTTAACCTTGATGCTGGCCGCCCCATGTTCAACTTTTTTTTTGCTGTTTTCAGAAGTGACGAGGTGGAATATGCGTGGCCCAGTATTAGCATCTGATCTGCGTATGTGTGTTATCCACAAGCAGGTGGAAAGGTCCTAAATAGGTGATGCTATGTATTAATGCAATATAACTTTTACGATTAAATGGCTGGTGAATGTGCTTTTTAATAGAGATAGATAGATAGTACAGTAAGGCAGTGAAAATCATAAAGCTGTGCTAGCTTCCTGATCGATTAGATTTCGAATAACAAGGGATTCGTAAAGCGTAGCAGTCGCTTGGCATTGCTGATGATTAGCTGTTAAATATGCGTGAATATAACCGGTCGTGGGTGCCCTGGAATACATCTACGGTGGGTGATGTTTGACATGCTTCGTGGGACCGTAGTGCACGTGTCATAGTCAACACCCTCTCGGTGGGTACTTTGGCAGTGGTGAGGGCAATTTGAGCATGGTAGGGTCCTGCGATATTCAACCGAACGGCCGCCGAAATGATCTGGCGGACAAACATGAACAAGAAGAGTTGCTGAGTTTTCTCTGCCCGTTCCGAAATCGGTACGTTGATGCGGAGGAGAAATGACAGCCAAGGATGCCGTCATAACCAGGTAAATGAAAAGAGAGTGAGTGAAAACACGGTTAGTATGGTCATATCTTGTGGTTTAGCATCCGAACCAGCGCTAATTCTTGCTGGCATATCGAGAGGGAGATGAGCTAGCTTTGCCACAAGATGCCAGGCGTAAGGGAACCAGCTGCTCTTCATTTACAATACTGGTACCAGTGAAACTTACCGAGAGAAAGGCCTAAACAATAAGCCACCAGCCCAAAACTCACGGGAAAATGACCTTGGGCTGTTCCTTGCCGCACCGCCGACTTATATTCACGTACCAATTTCGGCAGTTGGTCGTTGGGGCAGTTGGTAAAGGACTTTAGGTAAAGCGTAAGTAGACTGCTCCCCTGAGCCACCGAAGCGCGCCGAACAGCAGCATGGGTGTTTTGAATATGGTACAACTGGTCCAAGCTCTTCAATTGACCCAGTGTTTTCTCGGCCAGAGTGTCGGGGGAATGGTCTTGTACCCATAGATAAGCATCAGTAACAAAAGGTAAGCTGCTGTGGGCATAGGTATGTACGCTGGAAGCAATAAACCGATCGAGAGCTTTCGGGGTAGTCACGTATCCCAGCTGGAATGCCGTTTCAAGTCCTGACGACGCGACAAACCCACCAGTGGGGAGTGCCGAGTCTACCAGTTGCCATATCAGCCATGTCTCCTCTTCTATCATGGTTTGAGTACGCTAATGGAATAGCTATGAGGAATATGAGGTAGGTAGAATACAAAAAATAAAAGACAATATTAAAAGTTCACTTTGGCTGCTTCAAGGCACGCTATTATCACTGGACTAATCATGAAGCAAGCTTGGGATACTTGAGGAGCTAATGACGGAATTGTTAGCCCTTAATCACGTGTCGCAATAGAGTTTTCAGTATCAAAATTGTGTGTGGGTGACAAAAAAAAAACAACCCATTCCACTTTTTTTTTCTTCACCAACGCATCGTCCCTGGCACATTAATTTTTTTTTACACTCGAATAAAAAAAACAAAAAGAAAGTCAATTCTCGCCTATAATAAAAACGATAAACTCATTTGCGGTAGACACTGGCACTGACTTTACTGCTTGCTCTCTTTGGACACCCTTGGTTTTTTTTTTATTCTTGACTGCTTGGTCAATGAACTCAGGTTTCTTTTTTTTTTGAAACTTTGTAACCCTTGAATCCACTTTTTATAATTTCCCTATTGTACTCTCAATAGTTACCCACCATGCAGCCCGAGAATTCGACCACTGCTGCGGACCCATCAATGTCCAGCAAGGACTATTACTTTGATTCCTACGCGCATTTCGGCATCCACGAAGAAATGCTCAAGGACGAAGTGCGTACCCTGTCTTACCGTGACGCAATCATGCAGAGCAAACATTTGTTTCGTGACAAGGTGGTCCTGGACGTCGGATGCGGTACGGGTATTTTGAGTATGTTTGCCGCCCAAGCCGGTGCCAAATTGGTGATTGGGGTGGACATGTCCAACATTATCGACAAGGCCAAACGTATCGTGGTGGACAACCAGCTATCGGACAAGGTGGTACTACTCAAGGGCAAAATGGAAGAGGTGGAATTACCCGTGGATAAGGTAGATATCATTATCTCGGAGTGGATGGGCTACTTTTTACTCTACGAAAGCATGTTGGATACTGTATTGGTGGCTCGTGACAAGTATCTGAAGCCCGACGGTCTGATCTTTCCCGATCAGGCCACTATGCACATTGCTGCTATTGAGGACGGCGAGTATCGCAGGGAAAAGATTGATTTTTGGGACGACGTGTACGGATTTAACATGCAAGCCATCAAAGAAGTCGCCCTGACCGAACCTCTGGTGGACACGGTGGACGCTCAAGCCATTAATACCACCGACTGTGTGTTCAAGAAAATCGACATTCTTACCGTGAAGAAGGAAGATTTGACCTTTACCGTTCCCTTTGAAATCACTTGTACCCGACGTGACTATGTGCACGCCCTGCTGGTATGGTTCGACATTGAGTTTTCCGCGTGCCACAAACCCATCCGGTTTACCACGGGTCCCCGGGGCAAATATACTCATTGGAAGCAAACCGTCTTTTACGTTCCTGACGAAATGGCGGTGGACCAGGACGACGTTATTTCGGGTACTATTACCAGTAAACCCAACGAAAAGAACCCGCGTGATTTAGATATTAGTATTGCCTATGAACACGATGGTCAAAATGGTGTTACGACCGCCGCGTTGGAATACCACATGTGTTAGGGAAGTAATGGGTTAGAATCGCGAATGTCTTCTTTTCTTCGTCGTACACTATCAACATTCTTTAGGAGTGCATCGTTTATGATATATATTAGAAAACCCATCTCTCCCCACTTCCTGCCTCAAGAGAAATTTTTGTACACTGATCGGATGTGAACACGATTATAGCAATTTAACGATCGAGTCTAATGAACAGAATAAATTACATCCAAGGGCTGCTGCTTCAGGGAATACTTCATCTTGATTATACACACAAAGAATCGGCTAATCTGTCAGCTTTCCTCACACTGTCGTAGCACGCGAGTACGCTAGCTTCTCCTTGAGATATTTATATATTTTGGCCAAGACACTATGGTGCGTTCGACTTGATCATGTCATAGTACCAATGCTTTTCCACAGTTTATATTCTACAAATAAAAAAGAATGTGATGTTAATGGAAACTACTCGCACTGCCTAATAAACCGGTAAAAATTAGAGATCAACCTGATATCTCCTGTTTTGTTTCATACTCTTGCTCGACCATGTGGGCAAGATCCAAAAGGGAGGCGGGTGCCATTAATTTCTGCTGCAAAGTCGACGGGGGTGGACTTGTGGGCCCCGTGGGACTAGGGGCTTTCCATACCGTATCAGTTGTGAGTACCTTTTGCACCTGTTCTATTTTATCGGCCGTACTTTGGCGAGTTTGGTTGAGGTCCGATTGGAGTTTGGCGCATCCCGAGTTGATATCTTCGGCTGATTGACACCTGCGTTGTATTTGGTCTTCCAGAATTAAACCCAGGGTTTGTCGGGCTTGGTAAGGTCGGTACTCGTTAATCAAATGGTGCATGTTAACTAGTGTCAGCCGTATAGCCTCCACATGTTTAGCAAAGCCTTCGGGTGACACAGCCAAGGTTTCTACCAGGTCCAGAAATTTAAATACCAGTCGGTCGTTTAGGCGAGTGAGTTCCTGCATCCGGTTGTAACCTTCTTCGGGGTATAGTTGTTCCACATCTTGCTCAGCTAACGAAGGTAATAAGTCGTTGATGAGCCACCGACGACCGAACATAAAGTATTCGGGGTCGGTCGGCAATGGCGGCGGTACCAAACACGTCAACTCTGGTGGAATGGGGGCATCGGATTGTTGACAATCGTTCAACTTGTCGAGATTGGCCGTCGTGAACTGGCGAAAGTAGTCGGGAGGTGGCGGGAAGGCGGTGTCCAGCGTCTGCTGGCTATTCGCGTTTGCATTGGCATCTGCCATGGTCACCTGAAATGCACTGGTGGTAAGAAAAGATATCGATAATCCCTCCGGAAATGTTGGGAGTCCAAATAGAAATACAAATACAAAAGTTTGTGTCGTTATCTCCGTAATAAGGAGAAGAATAGCACTTTGGTTTTATAAAGATACACACGACGAACTGGACGGTTGTTCTTCAACTTTAGGAGCAAAAACGCATTCCAAGGAAAACCATGTGAATTATTCGTACGAGGAGGAAAGCCCTCGCACTTTGGCCCACTGAAGGAGCAGTCAGGTGATCCAAAGCTCAGCGACCTCGTTCAAATTCCTCGACTTTTGGTTACGGCGAGTTGTTGTTGTTGTTGTTTGGGCGTTGCAAATAGTAGACGTCGGGTATAAAACCCAAAAAGCATAGTTTGATTTTTTTTGCGACGATTACCCCGCCCTTGGCAATCTCGTCACTTTACCATGGCTAGTGACAATGTCTTTGTGAGTCCAGAGGACAGCGTCATGACCAACCTCTCGCCCATGGATGCCGTAGAACCCACCGTGGACGAGCTGTTGGACGGAGCGCTAAGCCCGTACCTTTCTGACGACCAAGATGGCGATAGTCCTTTTGTCAACGAAGATGTTACAAAGCTCAAGCACGCGTGGGTCAATGAGAAACAGGCTCCGGACCTCCTCCCTTACGAAACGCAATTGGTAGAGGACCTCACCGAAATGGTACAAAATCAGGTATGACCACAGCAGAAAAACATGTTCTGAGGGTTAACCCATTTGTAGGTACAAACCTATGGCATGCTGGCCCAGCGAGGTTATCAGTTAATCACATTATCTACAAACGTACTAACATTGCTGGAAAATATTTTTTTACATAACTACTTGTGTATTTTTTGGGGAATTGGTTCGTTGCCCAACTTATCTACCCACTACTGTCTAGTTACAATTTATCGAGGCCCTGCAAGGTGAGGATGCCGGTCAGCCTTTTACGGTAATGTTATATCAGACCGAAGTAGAACGAATCAAGTACCTACTCCGCTCATATCTACGCACACGATTACAAAAGGTTGAACGTTACGCGATGTTTTACTCTGGTTCCGAGGAACATTTATCTCGCATGTCAGCGGGGGAGCAACAGTATATCCACCAGTATCGCGGACTGTTCGAAACCCATATGACGAGGACCTGTTTAGATAAGCTACCCGAGTCCCTAAGGGCACTGGACGAGACTACGGGCAACATACCATGGAATGATACAGCCGTAGTGTGTCGGGTCCAGCAAGATGTAGGGGAAATCAGTGTAACGGAAACCGAAACGGTGGAGATGCGCCGGGACAACATATTCCTGATGCCTTATCAGACGGTGGAAAAACTATTGCAGAGCGATCAGGTAGTGTTACTTTGACCTGGTACACCGGGACGCCCTGACTTTCTTTTGACACCATTCGTATGTAAGCATAACCGTTCTTATATCAATGTACTACCAACACCCTCTCCCAAAGTAATTATACTGTGGTTCTCTCCTTTTCTTATCCAATGCGTATGCTTTCTTTGGTAATAAAACTTTATAGTACACCGTGTTCCCTCCATATGAAAACATCGGCTCGATTTAGTCTTGATTTTCAAGCCATTGTTAAAAAGGGGGAAAGTAAGCACAGAAGGATAAACGTTACACAACCCAACAAAAGATAAAATCCCACCCACTACGATACCCAGCGATTTACCCCTTTTGCCAACAAACACTTTGCACCAAAGACCACCCAAAGGGACAGCCCCAGTAAAGCCACTGCTTTTTTCCTGGAAGCTTTTGTTGTTCACTTGTTACCTTTCCATCCATGCCGAAAAGTCCCATAATGAGTTTCTTTAATCTCAGCAAACTTGCTTCGAAAACCAAACTGAGGCGTATTAGCTGTGAGCACTCCCACCATGACGGAGTTCCCTTGTTCCTCAACCCCACATTGGCCACGTCGTCCCTCCTCAAAGGCAAACTTCGGCCACTGGTAGAACTCCCCAAATACGTCGATCCGAACGAATGGCTAGCGGCCAACATTGTCGACTTTTTCGAATACATTAATCTCTTTTACGGAACTATTTCGTATTTCTGTACACCTTCGACATGTTCCTCCATGTCCGCCGGTCCTCACAACGAGTACACCTGGAGTGACACGGGTTTACGCGGTGCCAAGTTACCCGCACCTCAGTACATTGACTATGCCATGACTTGGATGCAAAACTGTATAGATGACGAGGCGGTGTTTCCGACCAAGGCCGGTAAGGAGTTTCCGCGGGACTTTGTACAGACCGCGAGAGCTATTGCTCGTCAAATGTTTAGAGTGTTTGCCCATATCTTTTACGCTCATTACGATAAATTGGTGCACCTGGCCGCTGAGAGACATTTTAACTCTTTGTTTGCCCACTTTATTGCCTTTTGTCGGGAATTTGAGCTGCTGGACAAGAAGGACATGGCTCCCCTCCACGATCTAATTCAACTCCTTGATGCCCGTGGCGTGTTTGGGTAAACGCCTACTCTATTGACGCACTTGCAAAGGATAGTACTGGCTGGCTGGACTGTAAGATTCGGTTACTTGGCACAACGACCTGTATTTTAATTTTTTCACTCTGCTATTTTTGTCTCGTCTCGGTTGTTTTTCACAATAAATAAGCGGTGCTTTTTTTATCATAATCACGCTAGTCACTTGCTGGAGTACAGCTAATGCTCTATTTTTTGCTCATGCGTGATTTTCCCAATTTATCTCTTCACCGGGATTGCGAAGTAGCTTTGATTAAACCTACCTGTAAAATTTAGTTATAGCCAAGGCTCTCGGGAAACAACTCAGTGGTTCCAACTAATATGCTGGTAGGGTCATTTTTCCATGCCGATTGGCACCACGCCGTTCACGCAATACGGAACGTGTGGATGATGTTCAGCGTTAGTTTTTGTTATTCTCACCCGCTGTACTCCAGCCACACTCTATTAGCAATAGCAGCCTACTGAACTAGGGGAGGAAAACGCAACCCTCATTTATCGTTTAAACACCCTATTGCGTACACAGCTGAATATGACATCATGATAAAATCGGGTATTCCATACATTTGTAAGGGTTGACATTCGTTCTGAGAAGGTACGGGTGCAACGGACCAAACGAAGCCAAATAGAAGGCACTGCCCTGCACACCTTGAAGGACATCTTACGATTTACCACAAAGAACGTTGAATAGGGGGTGGGTCCCCGGCCAGTATTACTGGCCACTAGAAAGCGTATATCATATACAGAATTCTCGCTGAATGGGTCTATCAGGAAAAAAATCCAAGTAAGGCTTACACGCCAAGATTCAATACTCTGCTACTTTCATCTGCCAGTGTAGACCGGTTGAGGGTGCCTTTGCAAGCTCTAGCAACGGATTTGGACATCAGGAAATTGAGGGTTTTAGAACAGAGAGAGAACCCTTTCCACTAAATTTTTATCCTGCGTCCAGCTTTGAAACACCCCATACATTGACCAGTTTCGCAGAGGATAACCCATATCTACATTTTTTAGGGATAGTGAGGATGAAAAAAAAACGAGGAAATTATGAATTTACTGGTAATTTGGGAGACATGTAGTTTATTGCTAACTTTACAGAAAAACCATTACAATGACATGGGACAGTGAGGTGACATATGGCTACGTACCACAGAACCGCATATATTACACGCCACAGAAGGAAAGAGTATTAGGGTGTCTATAATCTACCACTGAAACACATGCTAATTTACACGTTGTTTACAATCACTATAAATAATGCATGTTACAAAACCCAAGCAGTAAATGGAGGACTGATAGATAGGGTCAACCCTATAATCTCTCTTAGACGACATCATGAATGGCACACCACAACCAAGACAAAAACAAAATATCTAGGGTGATGCATTTACCGACACCACCCAAGGGTAATTGAGTTTACTGACGTCATTTCAGCAGTACCACAAGATATCTGAGAATCCCCAAAGTATTACTTGAGGAAATGTCACAATTCGCAGAGCGAGAGTATATAATATGGGTCCCTGAAAAGCGTGCTTTCCGGATCCCTCTATTCCTACGATTGCGTATCAAAATGACATGACTTCCTTAACAACCAAGGTTCGTATATATGGGAGTAATGGTCAGACTAGAGTGGATATGAGTTACAGAGCACATCAAGCTATTATATGTATGCTCACGAGCCAAGGTGCTATAGATAGTGATGTACTGGAATCACAAGCCCCGGTGATATCCACCGTCGAGTTCTGAGTCTTTATAATACATTTATACGACTAAAGATGGTGAATACATTCGACATATACTTGTCAAACAGATAACACCCGATCGCCCTTGAACAACACCAAGTCCATGTACTCCACAAGGTAATGAGGGAACCACGTAGAACCTCCTATACGGCTCTCCAGAAAGTATGCATTCTCCATAGAGTATTACACCACCAGAAGCAGAAAAAATCACCAAGTACACCCACTGTAGAGATGGATGCAAGGGCCTAACCCACATCCTAATGAGTACTTTCAACACTGACATAACTGCTGAAACAAGTATAACAGGTCTAATCTGCCTGCTGAACAGTACAGCATAATGCATAGATGAATCCCGGAAAATGTCAACGCTCCAGCACAGTAAGCAATCATTAAAAGCAATGTTACTTCAATAAGACATTATAGCGGAAAAACTTGACCCCCGCCCATATCCGACCCACGATGCGAAAAGTCATTTACCTGCAACCATGCCGCTGACCGTGTCAATGCAAATGACATGCTTAGAAGTACATAGACCTGTAAAATCAGGGTGCAGAGGACCCAATCGACACGGCTATCGCCGATCTGAAGAACAATGTCATCATCTCGATTACCTCAATTGTGCTTACAATCGGCATAATCAGCTCGAAATTATGAAGTGACGTATTCACCACCCAAAGTTTCACGTCCAACTCCATCGAATAAGCACTCCACATACGTGGGTTTAAGAATCCAGTATACCAAGGCCAACAAATATTGTCTTTATCCACACATTGCTCAAAGATCCCTGTAATTTTTCCATCAACACCTACGGTTTCATCACACTAAATACCCTTTTCCATCGAGGTAGCGACACGAAAATTTACCACCATGTCTCCTCCAGGAGCTCAACTTAGGTCAATAAACACTACTATTTATTACCCAAATATAGTAAATTATTATTGCAGACTTGGACAGGCCTGTATGCCCCTTTTTGATCAAGGGTTACAATGACTGGTATTTTAAGGGGGGTATGGCACACGAACTGCCTCGTTTGATTACCTTGGCATTCGAATATGATGATACCGACATTGAAGCTGATGTTTATCCTTGATTGGACTCGGCGGTTTAAGCTGGGAATTTCACACGAAAACTAGAGGCGACAACCAGGAATAGCATTTAGGTAAAACTTGGAACCCTGTACACGTACCCTTTCTTTTGCTTCACGGCAAGCACTGGCATTCTCTCGCAAAGTTTGGCCCCACTTTCACATTCAAACATTGTGCAGTTCACAACACTATTGCTCACATTTAACATCCGATGCACTAGATTGTCAAAAGTTTGCACACAGTGGTTGCTGGAAAGTATGCTGATACTCTAAATAACGATGACTAAGAACGTTGAGTTTAGCAACCTGAATATGCTATAGGTCGTGAAATGTGATTGCTACCCATATTACGTCCCGACTTTTTTAAGCCTTGGTTGGTAGAAAGAAGCATGGTTGGTATTGACAGTATACCTCCCCGTAAGCTGAGGTTGATCGGCGGCTGAAACCTTCAAGGCCTGGACGCTCTATTATGGGCCAAGGGTTTGGAAATTGGGATGAGGGAATAGCTAAACTCGTATTGTCTGCCTAGCTTATTTCACCTTTACATGGTGGGGACATTGCGTTCTTTTGAGAATAAAGAAAAAAAACACTACGTTACAGTCAGCCTGTGGTGTGAATAGGTGATAGAATGACTACAGCACTGAGGTTGCAATTCCATTGCTATT
>JANBPY010000444.1:0-10286 GCA_027577015.1 Dispira parvispora
ACATACCATTGTTAAAAGAGAAGGTCAAATTGCATTTTTAAGCCATTTCCCGAATCTCTGGTACAAGAAATATGCAGCGTCTAAATCAATAATGAAGCGTGATGTAGTACTAATGGCAACATAGGAAGACACTAATTACCCGTTAATGCTATCCCATTGTTCGTGAGGTGAAGCTATTTAGTTCATGAATCTCCTAAATTTTTGGTATATAGACATTATTTCACACAAACAGTCATAAATGGTATTACATCCATCTCTCCATGGTCAGTGCGAATTCCCAGGACGGCTGTTAGGAGGGTGTAAATTCTTACCAAAATATTGTATTCTAAAGAGTGTTTAATGACGCTAAGTTGATGATGGACATTTAGGGTGATTGATGACCACTGGTCCGGCCGCTTCTCCCCTTGGTGGTGCTTAAAAATGTATAGATATATTGTGCATCCCCAGGGATCCAGTAAACCAACTCAAACGACCAGTTCCCCAACCAAGCAAGGGTTTCATGGAGCATGAGAATGAGAAAGAAAGCCGTAAAATATCAGTTGGCTAATTACTGAAAGTTGGGGTATGTAGGTTTCTGGGTAACTTTTTTACATAGCAATATTCAATAAGATATGGGGGAGGGTTTAGGAGCTGCTAGTCCCTAAAACATTGCCTTGAATATTATGCTTCGTTTTCGGTTATTTGTACGAGCACTGTGTCTATGCACTTACCAATTTACCATTTACAATGCCTTCATTCCCTAGCTCTCTTTACAACAATCTCGAACACTGACGAAGTTATCATTGACTATGCAATTTTTAGTATCATGTCAGAATTCTCAAAGCGGTTCATCGGATACACCCACCTTTCCATGAATGGACTCATAATTACTGTTATATAGTGAACAAGAATGGGTGGGCCTAGTCCTTGGTTCACCGTATAACAGCAAAGCATGAATCTGAGTGAAGAATGGGTTGTAGGTCATTATGGATATCAGAAGTCACATATTATATTCATTAAACCGTAACTCCAATGTCCAAGGAACAACAGAGTGGCCACACGATGTAGAGGTTAAATCGAGCTATAGTCACTGAACACCAATAAAAAAAGGTATCAATAGCCAGCGATTCGACTGAGAATAGGGTTCAGCAGCATAAAGGTAAATGACAAAGGAGGGAGGTTATAATTGATACCACTCACATAGAGTGGACAGGGGAGATGATTTATAAGTGAAATTTTCTTCAAACTTCAACCAAAATAACCCTCCCCCATAGCACTGTCGGCCCATGGCACCACCCTAGCTGTTTGGTTTGCAAGTGGTACATAATAGCTTTGAATCCCCATAGAGCTATAAAATTACCAAGCATTAGATAATACTTTTCAGTTATTTCTTTCAGCAACTTTCCATCTGAAGGTATGTATACTAAAGGCATATAGTAGACTTGGGCATTTCGTACAGAATCACAGGGTGTCCAGTACAGTTGGGAATGTTATATCATTTCGGTTTTTCCAATTATTATTCTAGCGGGATGATTGTAGAGGAAAGGAAATTTATACCGAGATTACGTATTGTGGAAAATAAGGATACAGATGACATAAAATTTAAAATTTATGAAAAAGTTATATCCACTAGCGATGTAACAATGTTTATTAGGAAATTGATCATAGAAAATTTTAAATCAAGAGACAAGTGATGGTAATTCGGTAACAGTTGGTGTGATCAACCTTGGACTTGGTTAAAGTCCATAGAGAAGGGGCTTGTAACTCGATGAGCTACCCAAAGCCAAGGGCGCTTACCAAGCTACTAAAGCTACTCCTCGGACTATTTCGAGGAGTAGCAGAATGGGATCGGCATGAAGAGCAGTAGGAAGCTATCACTCCCACTTTGGTCTTCATACCTCCGCATGTACGACAGTGGCACATGCGACACTTGGATTTGTCATGGCGACATCCCAAAAAGTGTAGCATCTCTAGTGTACACATTGGAACCAATGGGAACTAGTAGATACTGTGGAAAATAAATGATGGTTTTTTTAAGATTATGGAAGCTATGCAAGGCTGTAACGGGGACAAATTGTTATAGCCAGGATAAGCAAGCCTCAATCTATTTATGTTCAAAGGTGGTAATATGAAAACAATCAGAACACACACTTGAGGAAATAATGGGAAATGGGAGGTGGTAAGTTGTGTCACGTTTACCGGAAAATATACGTATCTATGCGAAAAGAGAAAATGTTCTACTGAGAAAGTGATGACAATAAGTACGTATGGTTCTGAATATTCTTCACCAACATTTAATGGTTTGAACTGAACGAAGTAGCTATCAATGATCATAATCGCAATAAAGAAAACCTATGAGACAAAAAAATAAGTAGAATAAACATTACGAGGTTTCCTAAGAGAGGGGAGATGGGTCTGGTTTATATATAAATCCTAGGAATCGCTGTACGCTGGCCAAAAGTAATCCAGATCCCTCTATCCCTTGTGTCAGTCCTGGCTCCTGTGTAGTAACTATTAGTTATCCGCTAGGAACATTGTTCCCGGTTACAATGGAAAAATCTAGTGAAGAATGGCGCAGCAATCCATAGGAGCTGGTTTCTTACATATTGTCGCAGATCGAAAGGGACTGTAGATAAACACACTTAACGAGTGGGATATAAGAATGAATAAACTATTTATTGTAAACATGAGACTTGTTACGCTAGGATAACGAACGTGGCATTGGAGAGATTGGTAAATATACGGGGCAATACGTGGTTAAACAAAAGACGGACACTGGCTGCTCCGAGGATTATGACTTCATAAACAGTGATCAGGATGCAGATAACAATTCGGAATGTAATAAAATACAAAAGTCACTCACAAAGCAAAAACCCATGGATGGCCCATACTCGTGATATAACAATATCAAACCAGTCAGCCAGAAGAATTATGTCGTGGCATAAAGAATGACTCGCCTACCCGACGTTTCAACTAAACTTTCCTTTGACCTTGATGGAATGACCCGCCACTGAAGCATTGGTCTGATCAGCTGTAGAAGAAAAGGTCGTGATAGATTTGTTGGACGACGTTAGACTTACCGTAGTAAGAAAATCATCGGTATTTTTCTCTGGTAAAAAGCGTCGTAGGCGGGTTTCCCGGGTGACACTAAAGTCATCCAAAGCGGTTTCCGACGGTCCTTTTTTAACGCTAGGATTCTTAACGCTTCGGGAATGAAGTGTGCTAATGACAGGGTTGGAATCCAGACTTGGGGCAGATAAGGGGTTAACCTTCTCTTGGTCTATAGTCGAAGAATGATTAAACCCGGTGTTCTTGCGCGACGCACTGCTTTTATAAATACCAGTACGTTTGGTGAGCAAGGTGGAAACATCCAAAGCGCTTTGGGTGGGTTTATCGAGAAAATCGAGCGGATCATAAGCTACTGGAGGGGGCGTGGCATTAACAAATGCAGACTGGGATGCACTTTCACGTGTAATACGAAAGTCGCCCACTGAACCCGAGCGAATTGCGGAGAACTGTTTACGAGCTATCGCGCTTGATAATCGTTCTGTTCTCTTGGGGACATGCTTTGAAATATCACCACCATCTTCTGATATAGACGGTGCTTCCGTGGATGCGACATCCTTCTCTTCCTTGTCATCATCAGTATCCTGATCTGTCTGTGCGTTTACAACTCCCTTAGAGGCATCCATCGGCACAATAGGCGCTTCGATCATATCCAAGGCCAAAGCTGACCGCGCAAAAGCTGCCGTATCGGGATGTTCGGCCAATTTACACAGTTTTGTATGAGCTTCATCCTCCTCCCGTTCGGCGGCCTCTTTCCCCAACCTCAATCCCCGTTTCCACATTAACCTTCTTCGTTCCTGGTCGGCGTTCACAATTACATCCTCCCCTTCGACCCAGTCCATTAAATCTACCCGGTCACCCTGACCGGGATAACCGGCCTGTTGTCTGCGGCGTAAAAGGGACCGATCCAATAGTCGACCGTCGGAAATATCGCGGTATAATGTAGCAACGGCATTGGCATCATCGGTGGCTTCCCTTTGTTGGTGTAATTGTCGAATCGCTTCCGGATCATCCTCATCTTCGTCGTCACCGCTAAAGGCGATCATTGAATCGTTTTCATCCCATTCGTCCAGACTTTCCCGGTCTTCATCGCATTCTTCACCGTCGTTGGCATGAGGTGGCTGCTGGGATCCGACAGGGTTACCTTCTGATTGATTATTAAACTCACTCAACAACAGCTGTTTGCCAAATGGCTCATCGGGTCCTAATTCATCGTCGGACACACCTTCCTCGGCTTCGGCGTCTACAAAAGCCGAGCGGGGTTTAAGGGTGGCCGCCTTTTTACGATTGGGTAGGTCTTCCGGACGCATGTCCTTGCGACGCTTGAGCCGATTTAAACGTACCGGGGGAGGTGACGGTTCAGCCGTAGGGCTGGCAGTTATTAACGATATACGGGCGTCATTAGGAGTGGGGCTAGACTCTTCGTCAAGTAAGGGCTGCGTCGGGGTTAGGGTGAAGGGTACCGTAGCGGTAGATATGGTTAATGCTTGGGTAGGGGAGCCTGGGTCGTCAATCACTGGTGTGCCTTCCCCACGGTCTTGAATAGTATCGGGGTTATCATCATCAGAGATAACCAAGGTGGTTAACGGCCTTTGGGAGCTATCGAGCTCAATTTGTTGTGATGGATCAAGTGCGTCGGGATCGAACCCCGTCGATGCATGGGCCACACCGTTGGAAACAGCGGGATGTAGCAATAGGTCACTTTCCTCAAACAGCGAGTCTTCGGACGGCGAAGGAATATTGGTAAAACACTCGGCGTCAAACCATTCGGTATTGGATTGATGAGATTTGGTTTTACTAGTAGTAATGGGTGGCGGATTGGAATTACCTTCAGAATCGCCAGCAGGAGTAGTCACGGAAGGTGGTTCGGCTCCTTGTGCCAACAAGCCGTGGGTAGTGGGAGTGATTGACAGCGTGGCATCAGTGTCCACTGTGCGAAAAGTATCGGTGGCCGCGGAAGTGGTGCACCTGTTGATGGAGCTGGTGGGTGGTTTAACGCGGGAAAATAAGGGAAACAGAGGTTGATTCGCAGTGGCCTTTGATGATTTACCAGGGGACGGCGGTGGAGAGTTCGTCACAACCAATTTCCTGGTCTGACGGGTGGGTAAAACCAGATCGCAGTCCTCGTCACTAGATGTATCTGTTTCGTCATTCACAGGGGATGATGGAGCAGGAGAAACCTTTTCAGAATCGGAATGATTGCACTCGGCCTCGGCATCATTACTAACGATAACCCCTTCATCTTCTTCGCCGGACCAATTCTCGTCCCCTACTTCAGCAGTAGCGGCGTTGGATGGAGTTGACTCGGCCAGTGCTAATTCCTGTTGTCGTTTCTGAGCTGACTGTTCCAAGATTCGTCGGGTTAACAGGGCATTTAATTGGCGGTGATCTACCCCTATAGGTATCACGGATTCTTTGGAGTTTTTCTGCGGAGATTGAAAACGGGATGGCTTTCGTGCGGGTGGATCGTTACATTTCTCCGGTGATGTTAACTGGGGCTGGTAGCGATTAACGCCGGTCAGTAGCGAGGCCATGGTGGCACAACGTTTTTGTTTAATCAAGGTGGTCTCGTTCTCTACTATTTCTAGCTCGAATTCGCTGTCGCTATCGTTGCCAGTCGTTTGTTTCAAAGGGTGGTCGTCAATCGGCGGTGATAAACTTTTGCTGGAAACGGTGGGGTTATCCGACGTATCCGCCTCGGTCATTCTGTCCGCTGTTGCGGTTGACGTTAGAGTTTCCTGTTTACTCGGGGAAGGGGGTAATGATGACTCTGCAGTTTTTCGGTCAAGGGGCTCGTTGGTCACCGGGGCTTGCTTTTGTTGGAAACGGGCAAGAAAATTACCCATGGTGAGCTTTTTATTGACCCGCACGCGCATGGCGACGGGGGCACTGCGGATCAACTGTTCGCTTTCTCGGTGCATCTCCAGCAACTCCTTTTTTGAGGCGGATTGCACCTGGACGGGGGAGGAGACATTATCCTCCATAGTGGCGGCGGCGAGTAGAAAATATAAAAGTGGGATAGTGGTCACTGGTTAAAAGCCAATAATTGCACTTGACATTCACAAGCTATAAAAGTAGGGGAGAAATGACAACAAAGCGGAGACAAGACCAGCTTCGGAGAAGCCTAGTGACGCGAACTCATTTCAGGGTAAACAAACAGCGTGTTGTCGACCATCACAACAAACTGACTGGTTGGTTGGAACCTGCAAGGCCCACTCCGTTTCATACGCGTTTCACCACTACCATGGGACAAGTTTTTCCAATGTGATCCGCTTTGTCGTAGTGGACCACGTGGGGAGTTGGCTTGGTCAGAGACTTAAGAAGGAAGCTTAGTTTGAAACACAAAAGGGGACTCCGTTCCCCACCGACAATTAAAAATGGCCAGATATTTCCTCTAAATCTTGTCCTCAATATATGCGACTTTCCATGCTTGTATTCCGACCGAAAATCCTCAAAGTTTTAACCTCTTGTTTACTGCCCTTTTTAATTTTTTTTTGGTAATACTTTATGCTTCCTATTTGCAAAGTAAAAAGTGTCGTTAGTATCGCGCTGTATAATTTTACACTGAGAGTGTCCTCTGTTTTCTGTTTTTCACTTCTTTATTTTATTGCAGGGAGGTTGTTTTCTAGGTTGTATTTCCAATTCAAACCCACATCTTTCCCCAGTGTAAACCATGGCCAGTTCACCCTCTGCGACCGACTCGCCGTCTTCCAATGGTCGGGAAGTTTCCGTTTCCCCACCTCCCTTGGCACCGGTGGCTCGTGTGGTGGTCCCTTCTGACGAACCCGTGCCCAATCCCAACTACGAGTTGCCCCCACACGACGCCTTCCCCATTAACCCCCCTCCGCGTAATCGACCCATCCGCATCTACTGTGACGGTATTTACGACTTGTTTCACTTTGGTCACGCCAAGGCTCTAGAACAGGCCAAGAAAGCCTTTCCCAACGTACATTTGATTGTCGGGGTTTGCAACGACACCGAGACGCACCGTCGAAAGGGGAAAACTGTTTTAAAAGACGTAGAACGTTACGAAGCGATTCGCCACTGCCGTTGGGTGGACGAAGTGATCGAAAATGCACCCTGGATGGTAACCCAGGAATTCTTGGACGAACACCGCATCGATTATGTGGCCCACGATGATATTCCTTACCAATCGGCAGACTGTGACGACGTGTATGCGTTCGTCAAGGCCCAGGGTCGGTTTTTACCTACTCAGCGCACAGAAGGGATCAGTACTTCCGATCTTATCACTCGGATTGTACGCGACTACGACGCTTACCTTCGTCGGAATTTAGAGCGAGGGGTGAGTCACAAGGATCTGAATATCTCCTTTTTCAAGGCACAGGAGCTGCAGGTCAAGAAACGGGCTCGGGACATCCATAACTCTATTAAACAGAATTGGTCAGGTACTCGTGAGGAACTTTTGGTGGAGTTGGACGATCTCAAGTACGAGCTTAATCGCACCCTTTCCTTTTGGCAGGAACGTCGTCAGGACTTTATTCGCGGGTTTATCGGCCTCTTTGGAACGGACAGTGTGGTCAAGAAATTCTTTAACAATAACAAATCTCTCGGCGGTCTAATGAGTCGTTCCACATCGGCAACTTCTCTCCACGACCAGCCTGAGAAGCTCTCCCACCACGAAGCGACCAACGGCGTAACATCCGAATAACAATAATTATAAACTTGGTATGGTCATCCTCATCGAATATTTTTATATTTTCTTTCTTTTTTTTTTATATGCGAATTTTCCCCTACATTTTGCTGGTTGAATATTTGTTTAAACTTCCAAGACGGTTAATGCGATCGTAACCCATCGATATTTTATTACGTGGACATTAGTTAGCCTGATTCAAGTAATACTGCTGTTTTTTTTTGTGTTTTAAGAATAAAATATAACGATTTGTGCTGTTACCTAATGATTCGCCCTTTCATTTATCGATTGATATTGACGAGCATAGCATGACGCTGTGCATATGAGCATGGTCAGCGTCAAAGTGCCGTGTCTGCTGTGCCACTATGAACACCAAACGGAAGGCCACTGGCCAGGACCTGGCTACCAAGACCCAATCCTCGTTTGAGAGAGATTGGTCAGCTATGTCCACGTGACCTGATTTGCCTTGAATTTTTTCGCCTTTTTTTTTAAAAAAAAAATAACGTCCGTGAACATTACCTCGATATCCAAGGTCTAACGACCAATTTATTAGGCTAAAACAACGACAAACCCATTTTGCATTACTTTTTTTTTCTGATATTTTTTTGCACAGTGCAATTGCACAACATATCGAGGGGATTTAGCCTGACTGGCCCATTCACTTGTACGACTTATCAAGAACAAGGGTAATTTCGTTGCCCATTTCACAAAGTATGGCCAGAGGGAACAGTTTGAATCGGGCGCTCACCCGTAATTGGAACATTAAACCGTCCGAATCCGCTACCCCGAAAGAAAATGACGTCCAATTTGTAACCGTTAGCAACACGCACGAGTTATCTGATCCCGTAAAGAATGGAAAAAATGGCATTCGGTTCTTCCAGGTACCTACAGCGGCAGCTCCTTCACCACGTTCGTCAAACACCAAACCACGCTCACCTTCTCCTTCACACAAAGAAAATGCTGCTAAACCATCAAGGGAGAACAAATCAGACACCGTCGAGGTGGACACCAACGAAGGAACAGCTCGCAAAGGAAAACGGTCTAGCGAAGGGGACGACTCGACTGAGCGCCGTAAGAAATCTGCCGCAACCGCCCGCAAGACCAGTTTAGTAGCCAAGCCCACAGTTCGATTAGCCGACGTAGGCGGTGTGGAATCGTGTATCGAAGAAATCTTGGAGCAAATCGCCATGCCTTTACTCCACCCCGAGGTCTATCTCCACACTGGTGTCCAACCGCCCCGGGGTATCCTCTTACACGGACCCCCGGGCTGTGGTAAAACCCTATTGGCCAACGCCATTGCGGGGGAACTGGACGTACCCCTCTTACAGATCTCGGCCCCTTCGGTAGTGTCGGGCATGTCGGGAGAATCCGAAAAGAAAATTCGGGACGTATTCGCCGAAGCCCGCACCATGGCCCCGTGTTTATTATTTATTGACGAAATTGACGCTATAACGCCCAAGCGGGAAACCGCCCAGCGGGAAATGGAACGACGGATTGTTGCCCAATTGTTAACTTGTATGGACGACCTCTCGTGGGATAAGACGGATTATAAGCCCGTACTTATTATCGGTGCTACCAACCGAGCCGATGCGTTGGATCCGGCGTTGCGACGGGCTGGTCGGTTTGACCGGGAAATTTGCATGACGGTGCCGGACGAGCTGGCCCGAGAAAACATTCTCCATGTGTTGTGCGCGAAATTACGAGTGGCAGGAGATTTTGATTTTCGAGATTTGGCTCGCAAGACACCCGGATACGTAGGGGCTGATTTGAGCGCGTTGACGAGTGCGGCGGGCATGATTGCTGTAAAGCGAATTTTCCAACTTTTCCGTGTGCGTTCACTTACTTCTAATGTGGAAGATAATGGTAATAATCAGAGTGGCGATGATACGGAACCCCATCAAGCCATGCTCATTGACGAGGATGCCGGTCCTACGCAGGTATCGAATCTCGACGGAGGTTCATCTGCTGGTTCTCAGCAAGAGGTGGATAAACCAAACTCAAAACTTGTCCCGTCAGGGCCTAACCCTATCAATAGTCTAGATTCTTTGACTGGCAATGCAGTGGATACTATTGCCTCCTTTCTCCGATCCCACCCAGAACCCCTCAGTGAAAACGAGCTGGCATCATTGTTTATCACCCCTGAAGATTTTCTTGAAGCCCTACACAAAGTACAACCATCATCCAAGCGAGAAGGGTTTGCCACCGTACCGGACGTGTCCTGGGACGACATTGGCGCTTTATCTCGAGTTCGGGACGAACTACGCATGGCCGTAGTAGAACCCATCCGTCACCCGGACTATTTCGCCCGGGTAGGTATTACTGCCCCCGCTGGTGTCTTACTGTGGGGACCCCCAGGCTGCGGAAAAACATTGCTGGCCAAAGCAGTGGCCAACGAAAGTCATACCAATTTCATTTCTGTCAAAGGTCCCGAGTTACTGAACAAGTACGTCGGTGAAAGTGAACGGGCCGTCCGTCAAGTATTCGCCCGAGCCAAGGCCTCGTCACCTTGCGTGGTATTTTTTGATGAACTGGACGCCCTGTGTGGTCGTCGGGATGAGAATCAATCAGAAGCTAGTGCTCGAGTGGTCAA
>JANBPY010000445.1:0-10275 GCA_027577015.1 Dispira parvispora
TGTTCTCTTGGTATTCGCCATACTGCTTCACGATCCAGCTGAAAGCAGCAAACAGTAATGTATAAAAAAAGGAAATATACCCATACTTCGACATTGTCTGCCTAAAATATTACGCGTTTACATATTAATATAACGAGATATGATAAAGACATTTGCTAAACGTTAATGTTCCCTATTTGTATCAATGATGGTAGTATTAATGCTGACATATACTAGTGATTAGTTAAATTGGCGAGTAGCTTTTTAAAAACATAGGGGAAAAAACATGGTTTCGTTTTGCTTTGAGCACCTATGAGTTAGCCCTGAATGTTACAATGAAGATCCTGCTGTGTAAAAAAGTCAAAAAGTGGACATAAAAGGGATAGCTTATGATATGTGCTCAAGTTTAGGTTGCACGTTTATCCAGAGTGATTATAAGAAATGACAAGCCTGATGTCATCAAATCCCACCCGTGTGGAATGCTATTGGGGATTGATAGGGCAGCCCTTGTATTACTCACTCGTCAGTGGTTGATATGAAGATCGCTTGCATGAGCTATTGCTTTTGACAAGGTTGCCAAGTGTAAGGATGAAGACTCTTGTTTCTCCCAAATTCTGTATATTTGTTCTCACACAGGCTTATCAATTCGTCCATCAGTTTATCAACCGAATTCTGTTATCCCTGGATAGGTTGGTCCAGTGCACTTCAATGGAAGAATGATCATCGGTAACACAGGGATGGCAGGACAAGGGACAGGTACCCACCACCAATCCCACGTCACCACCCTGAGAATTTTATACATTACCTATGTACAAAACTAATAGACCCTCTGGGGTATTAATAGAGCCTGGAATTCCTTGACCTGTTGTAGAGCTCATCATCAACTGTTCTGTCATGATGGTGCATCTCAGCTTTCCCGATTGACTCGAACAAGTACAGCTCAGTACAAGGACAAAGTACAAAAGTTTGAATTAGTTATGGTTCCATTTCATATGGGTGCGCAGAGCCCTGCACTGGTATTTATTATGTTCAGTATTCCCAGAGGCTAGCCAATCAAAGAAATAAAATATTAACTTTGATTGGTAGCATATTCTCTTTATCACGTTATTGTTAACGAATGCAGAGAAAAAGTTGACCTGTAGCTACTACTAAAGCATTTAAATGGAGAGTAGGCTGGTAATTTAAGTTTAACAGAAAATGTATGGTTTCTAATGTTCTAACACCAGTGCCCTGATCAATTCCCTAGTTCATCACCAGTACATTGCTATTCATTAACTAAAATATCCACGACCAATCAACTGCAACGTAATAAAAATAGCTATGGCAAGACGTTGACATTTGAAACAAAGTATCATTCCAACTGAACGGGGTGGCCTCCCATACTTTCCAGACGCGAGTACAGTGCAACTTTTTGTGTCCCCTGGAGTACATCGCAGGTGCGTATTCCCATGACCGATCCCTTGACGGTCAGCTTAATCCCCCCAGTCTCAGTCGATTTGCAAACGTGGGTAACTTTCCATTCATCCTCTGCCCAATCTTGCCCGTTTTTTATCACAGTATGTGAATTCATAAATTGATCCACTTTGCAGCCGAGCGATAGATTCCAATGTTTTCCTTGATATATCATTCTATTGTTAATACCAGATACATTCAGCTGTCAAAAACCATAATCACCTACTTCTTTTAAAATTACACTCCATAGGCAAATCCTCGGTACCTATGCGAATAGTGGAGAGTTTATTAGTCTGACCGTTTGAAGCCCAACGATAGCGAACGTGTTAACTGATAAATTAATTAGGACGAAAATGGATGCCACAGAGAACAAACCGCTTGTATGGATATTAAATGGGATAAGGACGGGGTTCAGCCGGTAAAAACGAACCTGTCAACATCCAATTGAGTCCACACAAGCTGGCCAGTGAGACCCTGCGGCTTTACATTGCTACAAAGGCTGTTGGTCCAGAGTTGGTTAGAGAAGGATCATCTTATAATAGTAGCTTGTAATTAATTTTTCAAAGCGCCGATGGTCGCCAAGAAAAGGAGATAACCAGTGATATTCATACGATGTACAGTACCAATAGTGCTCATTGTCTGGCTATACCATGCGTCACCATCAGAGACCGATGCCAACGAATTTAACCGAAATCCCGTCCTATTGGAAATGGAAGAAAATGTATAGGTGAGGGCGGAACATGGACCACTGGGAGGCGATTGACAGGAAAAGTAGATTAACCTGGGTAAACAACGAAAAGGAGCAGCAAATCACATACAACAAAAGCGAAGCGAGACAAAGCACATACAGAATATCTGTGGATATCTGTCGCTCATTTTCAGTATTGAAAAATACCTTTTGAGCAGAATTTCGATTAACTTGAAGGCGTATAATTTAAATCTCTATATTACAGATTGTAAATTACAGGGCCCTGCCGGGTCATCAATCTCTCCACTGTTGAATAGGTCACCAAATATGACGAGTGACTGTGGTATGCGGTAGTTGCCACATTTTTGTTTAGTAGCGCATCTGCGAGTACCCCTTAGGTGCACAATAAATTTTGCGCTGCGAGTATAAACTATATACTTTTTCTAGAAACGCTGGAATAGTGTGAACTTTATCATTATATTCAGCCCGATATGGGTACAATGCAAATACCTACGCGGAGTTTTAAGCAGAGTTAACTGAATGGTATGAAAAAGGTGAAAATGATATTCCATCACAAAGACATTTTAGAAAACGATTGCTAAGATCAATTATTATTCGGTTTTATAGCAGAGAATAAGCAGTTGGTGTTTGTTTTCTACCGAATGCTCATCCTAAAGCGGGATGGTCAAATGCACGTTAGGCTCTCAAAGCTACGGTATGGATGTATACCGGTTTCATTGTCTTGAGAAGCACCCGATTCGAATACCTCTACGGTATTAATCCCTCTCGGATGCTTTGCGTTAACCGTGACCTGGACGGTGTTTTTTACAATGACATCTTTGAATAAACCCGTATAGTCATCTCCCATATCTATGGTTTTTAACCTGGGTGGTATCATTAGCTTATTATCCGCACCCTTGCAAGGTTTTGTGGGGTTAGATGCTGAACCCTGAGGTTCTGTCGCTTGGCATGTCCCGGTGCAAAATAATAACTTTGAATTATACACGGTACTCCTGATATATTTTAGCCCACGAACTTGCTGAGACCAGAGAGAACGGAGAATGTAATCTCCTAGGTGATAGTAATGCAATACGACAGGATAGAATAGCATGATGAGAAAACTAAGGGTGCCCTGTGAAGCAAATACTATTTTTGCGGCGAAATGCCATTGAATAGTCAACGATCCTTTTGGTAAGTCGTCAAACCAGGCGTCCACCGAGTAGGGTATATAGATGACAAACAAAACCATGGGATATGCAATAATCAAATAGACATTGCGGATCAGCGATCGAGTAATGACCTCGTTGAGACCCTTGTCGCTAAACTGGTGGAGCTGGGATCGTACTGAGTATATATTGACCAACACCGAGGTCACCACAGCGAACGAATAAACTATGTCTATTTGTACTGCAAGGGCACCCCACATGACTACACCGGTTATAATGGACGATCCCACCCCTCCTAGGGTTATATGCCCTCCCTTTACAACATCAACTCTTGGGATACACAAGACAGGAATACTCGCCAGGAAGGCGACAGTGTAGCCTACCAAAGGGTACCAACACCGGATGCGTACCTGCCGCGGTAAATGGTGGGAAAAAAACTAATTGCAGATCAAGTGAGATCATACAGGTCAAATAAACGAACCAGAGGACACCGAATAAGTTTAGCCATAGAAAAAACCGGGAAAATGCCTGATTTTTTTAGGAAGCCATCAGATAATAAGGTATCAACCGAGAAAACATCGATGATACATAACGGAATATCTACCACTGCAATCCATAACGTGAGACAAAGTGATGGTGATTTCTTGGATGAAGGGTACTTTTTTCACACCCAATTCACAATCATAACGGTTACCAGACTGTACAGAATGGAAAGCGCATCCAATGCACACACGGCAACGTCTATCTCATACAAGCCCATACTGCATTGGATGGAAACGGGAAATAAAACACAAGCGCTGTAATATGATGAGGGAAACGTATGACTAGTTAAAAATACCACACATCCAATATTAACTATGGGTGAGGAAGGGTCACATTTAAATAGAACCAATTTTCTCTTCTCAAACTGCCCTTATTTTATGCAGGTTGGCAGTGGGAAGTTGCGGACCAGCTTTTGACAATCAAATGGAACAGGATGAGCCAATATAAAATAGAAATTGTCCAGAAAAGGTCAAAACCGAATCATGACGATTTACATAACCAGCTGTTCGTTGCATATCCTAGCTGTACGTAAAAAGCACGAAAGTAAACAGTGGTATATGAAAATAGTTCGAACACCTGCCGTTGTGTATAGTGTGCGAAGGAATTACAAGTGTATCACTGACTAACAAAAAAAATACTTCCAAGATTTACCAACGAGTTTTTGTGGTGAAGACTTCCAAAGGAGCCGTACCACCACAATAATTTGAAGTAGGGGCCAGTGATGAAACTAGTTTTTTTTGGCAGAGTCCTTAACCAGTTAAAGCTTCAAATGCTGTTTCACAGTACGCAGCATATAGTAATACACTCACCGAGCTCATTACTGTGTGTTATTTAGTTACGAAGGTGTTGTGGAATTTAAGAAATATATTATTAGTGGTTTCTAAAGTTATCGTCGCATATCCCTTGAAAACATTATTATGTGTTCATCAAGGCCTCAGCCAAAATCATTACATTGAAAGGAGTTTATAGTCTCATTCTAGGCTATAGGCTTTCATAGGTACTATCAAATGTTTTATACTACAGTTTGTTCTTGATGTGCTTGACTAACCGGTTTTAAAATGATGGGATGTCAGGAGAACAGAGGGGTTCCTGCAATACTTGGGTCTTCAACCCATCCATTTGGAAAAATATCTATACAAGAATGATAGTATCTCGGATCTTGGTGGGTGGCGGTCCTGAAGGAAAAATTTGGCTGGCACTCTTTTAATTTTCAACCCATTGTCCAAATCCTGCCCCACAGTTCGTCCATTAAGGATATAACAGTACCGCTTTGTGTAAACATTTCACTATATCAAGTAATAGGTACTTCCTTATATAGGCATTCCGTAAAGTGAGGCGAATCCTTTTCAAAATTTTCTTGAACTATAAGTATACCGGCTTAGCGTAAGGCGCAAATAGGCTAGGCAGAGGGCGGCTCTAACGCCAGGGGAAATATCCACTTTGTGAACCACTTTCAAACAGGCATGAAGTAATTATAAGAACGGGGTGAAAGTGAAACTTGAAAACCAAGTTGGTGAAGGAGGATCGAAATTAACAGGCATTCCTCAGCTATAAAGCATAAGTACAATTTCTTTCTTTTTTAAAAAGTAAGGAGTATTGGATTATATAATCACAGAGGAAATGTATGTAGAAGTTTGAGCACGGGTTCCCATGGCCAAATTAATGACTAGTAGCCGCTTCCTAAAACTCTACACAAGAAAATCATTCTTGAGCAATAAGGGAAATCATTATGAAATCCCAACTAGCAGTATTTTAGTATGGAGAGAAACTAAAGTACCGTGGCACTGCCCTGCAAAATTTGCTTTCTTCGTTGTCAAGGAAACAATGCTAGGACCTGGACAAGCGGGCAAGTTATACGAGTGATAGTGCAGCATAAGTACTTATGGGATCATGGCTAGCAATTGGCAGGGGTGATTCCAGTTAGCAGTGCCTTTGGGCTTGTATCTTGACAACATAACTGAAGAATCTGTATGTGACAACGTGGTCATAAAAAACACTTCCATCGAGGGTTGATGAGCATGACTGGCCAGTGTTGATGACGTATCAAACAAATTATAGAATCTACGACTATTTGGCAGCAGAAGGGTGACCAGCGATCTTGCTAACAAGTACAGTAACTATTGAGTCTTGTGCAATTCCTCACCTTTAAAGGTACAAGTTGCAAGGCGCATGTACTACCTTAAGTATGTACTTTTTTTAAAGCCTAAGGCTCTTGCCTCAATAATTTCTGTCCAAACTTTTATCTCCTATGCTGCTACAATAATGGGGTATCGTGCAGCTATCAACACTATACGAAAATCAGGATTGGGTATAATGGCCAAAAATTGCTTTAAATAGAAACAGCGATTACGAATGCGATAAAACCGACCATGCGGCTATTATTATATTAGAGCAATTCAGTGCAAGTAACATGCACGGGCCATCATAAAACGAACAAGGAGTGGTAAAAACACAAGGACCGATTCTGGACAATCTGCTGTTCGATGTAGGATGGGTGATGGCTCGTTCACGAGTAGAAGATACAAATGTAGTCCACGAATAAAAATGTGACATCAATGCCGTATCCTTACGATATTGCTAACCAGGTGGAAGATGTTCACAAATAAGTAGATTCATCAATTGAACGATAGGATCCCAAAGTTGTTTCGTCCAGTTCTGAATTTTCCGAATGAACCGCCACCATGATTTCGAACCGGTTGGGTTTGCCTTCATTGGCATTAATATGGGTATCATTATTTCTCAGGCTACTGTTGACGAAACCAGGTGGACTATTCATGACTTTTACAGATGGTGAAAGTACATAGGCGTCACCCTTTGGGTTTTCGGTGTGTGTGCTGTCAGTAGCGGAAAATTTGGAATATGATTGAGTGCTTGATCCACTTTCGGCTTCGGCACGGGATAGATGTAGCCGACGAGTCACTTCAGACCACAGCGAACTAAGCCCAGACCTATTGCGAGAATATGTAGACAGCATAACGGGGTGGAATAACATAATGGCAAAGCTAAGGATTCCCTGCGTGGAGAATATAATACCATTCAGTACGACCCAGACTTGAGTAAAGGTACCACCCACAAAACCAGTGAACCAGTTTGTTAACAAATAAGGCACGTAAACGAGGAATAACACAGCAGGGTAGGCGATGATTAACCCCGCGTTGCGAATTAACGAGCGAGACATGCTATTATTGAGCTTTGTCTGATTAAACTGACGAAGTTCGGATCTCGCCGACAGCATCCTGAAGCATACCGCGGTAACCACAACGATTGAATAAATGATGCCAGCGTGAAACCAAACGTTATTCCATACGGTGAATGTAACCATGTGGGATGATTCACTGTACCCTATCGATAGGAAGCCATTTTGGTTCAAACGGATGTTGGGGAAGCACAAATAGGGGATGGATAGCAAGAATGCAATCATAGTGCCCATTAATGGATACCAGCGTCGGATACGTGCTTGACGTTGCAAACGGTGGAAGAACACTAGTTGTAGGTCGAGTACAATCATGCACGTTAAATAAATGAACCAAAAGCAGCCAAAAAAATTCAGCCATATGAAAAAACGTGCAAACGCCGGGCTTTGCGGGAAACCGTAGGGGTAATTTAAGGGTATACCAAGACAATCGCTAATACGCAGAGGGATGTCCGCGATTGCAATCCATAGTGTGAGACCAAAGGAAGGTGATTCCTTGGAAGCTGGGTATTTCTTCCATACCCACAGGACAATTGCGATGGTCACCAAGCTACAAAGGATGGATAGTCCATTCAAGACGTACTCGGCAATATATACGTTGTACATTGACATGGCTGGTACGATAATTATATGGAAATTTACTAGTGTGGTGGTTGGGAGAATACGTGGAAAGGAAAGAACAAGGCTTCAGATTCAAGTAAGGAGAAAATTGCGAGCTTTATATTCTTCCACGAAGCCACGCCCTATTATAATTTTCCAGGTTGCAATTCCTCAGTGTGAGCGTGAGAGTTGAGCAAAAGTAACACAAGGGTCACCACAGGGTAGGTAAAAAAACGGGTACCAAAAAAGGGCAAGTGGGTGGGAGGATGTGATGACTTACATATGAAATTGTTCGCTGTACATCTCAAAAGGCTTCTGTTGCCAATAGGTTACTGGCAAGGCAAAAGCGAACACAAGGTATGTTGGTGATTTTCCTAGGCGGTTTATTTAGAAATGGTGTATACATACTACCGAAACTAGATATGTCATCAATACTGAGGCTGGTAGTACCTTCTTTGACACGGAGTTCACACCAATACAACTCCGAATCCTTTTCACCCAGTGGAGAGTATCCATGTATTTTGCAGGTCAGATTTATGAAACTATGATTGACAGGATGACTAACTTTGAGGCAGATTACCCACCACTGTACTTATTACCTCACTCTTTGCAGGGTTATTGGTACATGTTTCAATTCTGGAGTTGTGTGGTTTGCAAGTTGTAAATCTGGTTCCTTTTTTTCTCAATACAGCACTCATGATCTGCTTGGCAGATGTACCCGCAATTGATCGACAAAAGAATACCTGGCTTTAGCAATGCCTAGATTTGGTTTACGTGACACTCTGGACACCCAGCCTGGACTGAGCTAGCCCATTTTTAGTACCCGTTCTCTAAAAGCTGTAAGGAGACAATGCATTAAATATGAATCCCGGGAACATAACTGTAGAATACGGGCCATTTATCTTGTGTTAGCCTGTAATCCGGGGGTTAAGAACTTTTCAGTAATTGGGGATATGACCATCGAGTCCGAGTTGGTACTACGGGGACTATTTGTGGACGACTTAGTTTATACTTGACTGATACGGGGACTCTATCCTTATCTCTATGATTTAATATACCATCATTGGGCACTAGGTGCTCTCGTATCTTATCGTTAAACTATATTCATAACTAAGAGCAAATTTTAAAGTAACTACCTTCGGGCATTCACTTAATACTCACGGTTAGCTTTAAGTGAGGCTGGATAGCTAGCAATAGTTGTACCAAGGGAAAAGTTGATGGATAACTGGATAATGTTGGTGTAAAACTCAGTATCCGATCTGAAGGATAAACGAGGTCATTACTATAGCTAAGTAGGAACCTGAGTATGATAGTTGATGCAGTTTAAGTTTCGCACACTGAGAGATATGAGTAAACAACAATTACGGGAAACGAAAGTAAAGTAGGGGGGGTGGATAATACATGGGTGAGTAGGTAAGCCAAAAATGTCGGATAAGCAATGACGGAACTTTACTGTTGATTAATATGGAGGCTAGCACCCGTAATGTTCCATGGTGGCTAGTAGTACAAATGATCATGAGACTTGGCACTGGTTCTTGAAGCAGGACAGTTAGGAAAAGAGTAATGGAAACGCTGGATGTTAGCTGGGATTTATGGTATATTACGCACCACTTTCGAGTGTTTACTTAACTTTTATACAATTTCCGGAATGCTCTCACAGTCAAAATCACCTCTTTGCTAATTAGTAGCCATGACCGTTTGGAAAACTCGTCGAGCGTTACTGAGGGTTACTGATCAAAGCGTGCCATGCGCTTTAACTGAAAATTAAGGTCGGAAGTCCTATTACCCCTACAGTCTACTGACTTAACTAGGGAACATCACGGGTGACCACGAAGTAATAAGATCGAGTAGGTGGGGCGGGGAGCTCTGTAGCAGTCTTAAATCCTCCAGGTTGAGTGGATGGGAAAGTGGAGAGTTTACATACTCAGGGATGATATGCGCTGCAAAATTGTATGTAGTGCGCCTTTGCTGATTGCTCTCCGAGTTCAAGCGTAGGATAGACCTCAGAGCGACAAATTCGATTATACTACCCTAAAGTTATACGGTTTGGCAAGCCATTGTGAAAATATACCAGCCATTCCTAGTTATACTGATCCACTATAGAATAGGATGGTGGTAGTTCGACTTTTGACAGCCATCCATTAAAAAAATCTCTGCTTGTGTTTATTCAGTAACTAGTATAATAATTTCGTTGGCTACCCCATACTATCGCAATGCTATAGCCTCACCAGTTTAGACAACGTCTATAATATAGGTAAGTTACCCGGTCCTTTGCTCCACAGACTATCGTTGACACGAGGGACCAGAGAAGATGGAAAAGCGCTTTCAAGATTTCACCAGAAAAATGTGTCAGTTGTGTTTTTCGAAATAGCCCGGTGGTGCGGGTGGTAATGGAGGTTCCCTTCCCTTTTCCGACCGCAGACAGGACCAGTAGGCTTTAGTATAGTCTATTTTTCCATCAGTCCATTGTAGTAAACTAAATAAAAAGCGGTCGAGGTGGCCGTTGCACCGTCCTGGAGTGGGGTGAATACCATCGAAGGAAGGAGGCATTCGTGGTAGACTGGCACGGTATGCCTTGTGGGTTTGATCCAAAGAAGTGGTGGGTAACTGGGTCTTGGGGTCATTGGTGGGGTTTGGACTGGGGCTGGCCGCCT
>JANBPY010000446.1:0-10262 GCA_027577015.1 Dispira parvispora
AGTGACCCAAGTTAAACAATTTATAGTAGTGCGGAAAGGGCACTGCATTATACCAAAGTATTTCAGGGGCACAGTAGCAAGCTTTGGAAACCTTCAAGTCCCAAAATGTAACGAATATACATACTCTGCCACTTGGCTGTAGCTTATTCCCCAGCGATCACAGTAAATATAACTACTGCGTGACTATCCGCAAGCGGGTCCATCTCATTCACTGGTTTCCAGAGGTTACACAAAGTCCTAAAATCCCCCGAACCAAAACTGAATTGGGTGGTGGCCGTTAGAAAGAGTAGGGTTCATTGATTATCCAACGGATCCCGAAATACTTTCACTCAGAAGTTGCGTAAACAGCCGATTGCATTAATTCGTTTCGTCTAACCTAACTGTCAAGGGTTGACCATTCAGGTGTCGTTTCCAGCGGGAATGTCGGACGAAATTCGACTTTCTCGCCGAGTTTACATTTCCATGCCCTACCCCAATACTTTTACCGATATATATCTTTTCGAATGGAGATGTGATACCGCATTCCGAATAGCTGAATTAATTGTATTGTTTCATTTGCCTGTAAAGTTCGATACTTGACGATATCCAGCAAGCTGTGTTTTTAATCAGTGAAATGAATGGGTACCAGCACTTTTAATCACTCTGCCCAAAACCACACACCCATAATTTGAGGTAGGGAGGGAAGCGGAAGGCAGCTCACACACTCGGTATTTCTAGTAATAAAATGAAGAGTGTGTTTACTAACCTCTCTTTCTATGCTAATCACCATCCGCGAGTGTTACATTCCCTTCCACAATATCAACTACTTTACCCTGGATAAAATTGAGGATGTAAGCTTTCCCCTTTGCTAAAAAATGACAATTCTGCTGAACAAAATTGTGTATTGCCTATTCACAGTAACGTCCAAGTTTAAAGGTATCCTGCATAAGGGGCAGTTCCATTTTTGACACTGTTACGTGCCCCGTAGCACACTCACTTCCACACATCAATATGTCGCCAGGTGGGGGGGGGGGTGCATTCCACCCTGTTCTAAATTAGATGTGATATTGACAAGAGCTACCCCCGTTTTACCAACAACGATGTTCGACAACAACACTAGGACTTTCATGTTGGCCTAGGGAGCTCGACATTTACACAGAGATAGAAAGCTGCTGCCCTAGAGAATCAAAAAATAGCCCCAACAGAAAAAAAGCGCAATAATGTATGATAACACACCGGCAATACATTTCCTTGACAATTTTCGGCGAAACTCATACTACCGTGTTCCATTATTGGACGTCCTCAGGCACATGCCATACCTTATCACCGTTTTATCACGTTTCACCTTTCTATGAGGTCCACTGGACATTGAGAGTACTCTTTTCCCCTCTTTTCACACTTTTTTCCAGACGCGGTTGGATGGGCTAGGTTTAGTGTTACTTGGAAGTTATCGTCCACTGGAAAAAGTAACAAAAAGGATGTCTTTGCTGCCCTACACCACTCGGTTACACAAGTCTCTGACACTGAACCCAGCTCCCTTTGATTTTTTTAATTAATGGTCGTACCGCGTATTCTAAACTATACACCTACCCTCCCCCTGTCAGAGTCACCACCATATTAGCACAATAAAGTCCAACAGTAAAAAGGGAGGGTTGATGGAAACTCGTTTTGAATCCAGGGCACCAGTTGGTGGTACAAATGGTAGTGACTATGACTCTCCAACCCTCCCTCCCCCACCGTATCTAAACTAGAAATACAGCGTATAATATAAAAGTGATGCTAGGGTAGTGGGATCTTTCAGGACAAGCAAAGGAGGTTAGTATACCTGACTCTGGGTTAACATCGGGTAGGAGGAATAGGAGTTATATTGAAAGACATCACATGTGCAGAAATATCGGTGATTATCGATGACAAGCAATACAAACTGTCTTTGTCAACAAGTGATATCACACGCCCATTCTATTTACTACGACGTCAGAGTTCTGCCAGCTGATCACCAATCCCTCATCACTCGTGTCTGTTTGAGTTGCCCACCGGCTGAGACTTGAGCTTCGGTTTTATCACATTAGTCAATGCCACCTTTATTTCCCCTTAGATGTCACACGGTACGGTTCCCCCTTTGATACGGATTGTGGAGTGGACCCAAGGGAGGTATGTAATGGTGAGCAAAAGAGAGAGGTGACATAAGGGGGTGTGGCTTTTTTTTCGAAAACCCACTATACTTAGCACAATGTGCAGACAATCCATAACTGATATTTAACTTGACAAGAATGTCCAAAAATGCGGAAAATGATGAATTCTCGCAGTGAGACCCTACAGTTCCGTGTTCCAAACGATAGCAGTACAGCCCCTTGGCAAAATAGGCGCTTATTTTTTGATGCAACCTAATGCACTCGCCCTTTCCTTGCCTGCTGGTTTCCCCCAAGTATAACCCGTCCTGATGACCCCCCCCCGCTATATCCGCTCTTTGTTGATGTGTAGAAACACTGGGTTAGATATAGCCTGATTTGCGGTACAGAATAACATCCATCGGACCTACGCTAAATGGCAAGCATGAGGGGAAGGGGGAAGAAGAGGTAGCCAACTCCACACTTTGATAGGTGAGGATGCGGTCCATTCTTGAAAAGAAATGCACAGTATTCATTTAAGGTGAGTTGATATTACCCTTGTTCCTCTGTATTTCCTAAGTAGACGAGAGCCTACAATATGAAGAGGGTCATTGAGTATTCCTGGTACGCTAATACTCATAGCCACGGCTATCACTGGAGCGAATTGAATGGGAGGGGGGCGTAAGCCATCAAGCCCAACCTAGCGGTTTATATTTCGCCCAACTATAAAAAGAAGTGATAGCGAGTCCGAAGCCTGGGTAGAAATCACCCGTAATGTTATCGTTTAAACATTGTGCGGCCTAGGTAAGTATTACCCGCCTTAAGAATCACATCCACCTGGGTGAATAATAAATCAGACCCAGGTCGTGGGCGATGGGTGGTATAATGGAGAACTCGGCAGACCTGAAAAATTTACCCTATTTTTTGCCCTGAATTTCTATTTGCTAGCCTGAAAAAGGGACAATGGGAGAAAGGTTAGCAAGTCCCCGCCTTTTTTCTGTCAAAGTAGTGGTCCCTCCCTGTTCGGCGTTGCTACCCCTAAAAATTCTCAAAGTTTTCCCGGAAAAAAATTTCCCATCCATCCTTTGCCATACATTTGGGCTAAAATCAGCAGAAAGATTGGACAACCCACTCGCACTGCTTTCTCCACACCATTTTTTTTTCCTTTGCCATCAGACAATCAACAAACATGAAACAGCGGGTTGTTTTTTTTTATTCGGTTGCTCACTTTGAACCCTAATGTGATGGTCGTGGCACTCTTCCACATCCAACCGTACATCTTGCCGTGTTAATACGGTAAGCGGTAGGTGATAATTTTAATGTGTTTATCATGAAGGCAGGTATTCCTTGGGAAGAGTAATATACAGTCACTAATACAAACCTACCTGCGCACCATCAACCGCCAAGCTAAAAAGAATTACCGACATATTATGACGCCAGACCTAGAGTGTGTAAATACTGCACTGCTGCATGAAAAGTCTTATTCTGGTTAACCTCGATTTATTACCACCTTTGCGCAGGCCAAAGTTCATTGAAAGTGGGGTGCGTTGTACTTGGTTGACCTATAAAGTTACCGCCCTGGGTACCATCGTCTCTTTCCCCTGCTTAATATCCGTCGTGGCGAGGCACATCCCTCAAGTCCCGAAGGCAGAGTTCCCGACTTTAACAGCCTCAGGTGCGGGTTGGCCGGGTAAGTGCCAAAGAAAGATAGCCCGAGTGTAAATTATTAACGACTGCTGCCGGGCACTAGTCCTATCATCAAGGGATTTCACTTTCTAATTTATTCATCGACCAATATGCAGTGGCTGATAGGAACTGTGCATCGTTTCTCCTCTCGCGTCCCTTCCAAAGAGAAGATCGAAAAAAAACCAAAACCTAGGGTTATTTCTCACGAATAAAACAAAAGCCGACTAAAGCAGCATTTCCTTTTTTCCCCAAGAATAAAAAAGAGAGGTAGGCAAAGGTGGAAAGCAAGTGTGGTACTCGTGTAACCTGGGTCTGCTCCCGTACCCATTTCTACTGGGTCTCTTCTCAATTCACCACTCCAGGAACTCCAATGTGCTCTTGTCAAACGAATAGATTTTCGCATGGCAAGAATTGACATTGACAACGGTAGTGGAGGAAACATTCTTAGAAAAGCTCTTCATCGCAGCAGTTGCGGCCAATCCTTGCGTATGATGAAGCCTGCCAATTGGCGATAGCATCGGTCAATGTTTCCAACACATCCAACCATCGGGCATGGTTTGAGGTCAATCGATGCTGGTGTACCATTCAGCTGGTCTGGTCAAAAAAAATGTAATAAATGTATGGCTTCTTCTTTCACTTTGACCATTCTACTCTACGTCACTAAATTTCTCCTCCACAGACCTCACTTTTATCACCATTCGCTTTGCCAGGCACTGACGATGGGGGCCAACCCGATGAGAGGAAAACGTTAGGATTATCCCAGAAGAATGGAATTAAGAATAAAAAAAACATGCCCCGGGGCGTATGCTTAGACGGCAAACCCACGGGAGAGACCGTGAAAGGGGAGGTAAATAGGTGCTCTTACAGAGTGACCAACCAGATGAAGCGCACCGCAAGTAAAAAAATCGGCCCTGGACAGCATTGGCATGACAGGTTGATCATTACTTATCCAGGCTACTTTGCTTAGAACCAAGGTTCTTCATACACGTTTCTCGGACTTGCCACAGCTCTACAAGGCTACTCTGACCAGCTATGTACGCGAAGATTGGCCTGATAAACCGCCAATACTAGTGTAAAATGCGTTGTCCAAGAAGAGTCGCTTATAATGTACAACAATTTGCTTTTTGGTATCTCCTATCCTATCCTTGGGATATAGCCCGTCCATAGGGGCTATAACCCCTTGGTGTTCCTCGGTCTCCAGTTAAGCTAATTAAAAAAAAAGATTGACAAAATAGTCTCGGGGCATTAGATAGTATATATCATATAATTTGCATCCATGGGCATCCGCTATTCCTTGTTAGAGTAGAGGGAGGTTAAGGTTGGAGTATACTCAACTACTTCCTCTTAATAATATAGCCATATTCGCCATAAAATCCTTAATTGTTATCCATGTACACTACTGGTGAAGTTAATAAAGCGTTAAATGTGACACATCAACGAATCCTACCCTTGGCGTCACACGGCGTAATTTTTTCCCGTTTAAACGAAGGTATCTCTCTGTAGCTATGGGTGGAAAGGTGGGGAGTGGTGAGAGTTTGGTTGAACTCTATCTTTTCCCCCTTTTCAGAAACCGATGAAGAGTGTTTATGTGGACAAATATGTGCCTTGCCAATATACAAATATAAATGCAAACAATGGGCACGGTGTAAAAAATCAAGGAAAACAATGTGGTTTAATTCATTGTTTGGCCACAGGATGCATCGAATGTTGTGATACAGTGTTGATGCTTGTCTGCAGCGATTCCTCTCTCCCCATCGGCTTTGTACTATTCTAGGTAATTCAGTCCGCTGCTATGTGGGTGGAATGTGACAGGTAAGCCTGTCAAGTATTTGCCGCTGACTGGCTACAAGGGCTTGGTATCTAACATGCTTGAGGGTTACATTGGCCTAACCTTGAATGGCACTCTGGTAGGCAGTCGTAAGTGGAAACGGAAAGTTTGGTCTCTCCAGTGGCAGTGAACAGGGGTACGCTTGAAACAGATCGCGTTTATCCATTTGGATCTTTTCTACGTATTCCAGGTAATGGAAATTCTGGTGGAATGACATCCCAAGAATCTACCCAGAAATCCACGTCTAATAAAATTCCTTTGGTAAAAATTTTGCTCTTGTCACCCATGGCTCCCTGTTGGGCAGTACTCATTACCGTACAGAGTTAAAGTTTATGACCGCGGGTAGTCACCCATTGGTGTATCAATTCTCGAGTATTCTTCGTAGGAGGAACCCATACCGGAATACATCGTATATACAGATGAATTCGGTCGAGCCCAGAAAGCACCCGAAACAAGGAAAACGATATAGAAAAAAAAGCAGGTAGCCTAATCCACTGTGTAAATAGTGATTGTCAGCGGATATATCAAGAGGAAACCAGGGACCCTGAAAACTTCTGCAGGAGATACATTTTGCCGCGTGATATCGGCTCCTCTATTTTCCTTTCCTAGTGTTCGATCTCGTGCACATACTTTCTGATCCATTGACGTCAGCGCATATCCGTATACTACGCTAAAAATAACAATAGTAGCACTAATAAAGACAATCATCGATTCTTGTCCCCTTTGAAATCCTTTGACGTATGGCTCTTCTTTCCTGCTGCCAAAATATCAAAATAAAATAAATGAACAGAGAATGGCGCTATGCTAAACAGTTGGAATAAAAGTGTGTACACAGGAGTGGGTAAGTAAGTAGCGAGTCTTTCTTTACAACAGGAAACTGTGGTACAAAATTTTCCTGTTGTACTCCCGATAACCCTACTTTTCTCGTCCACCCCACCCTCAATCACGGAAGCGACCTTCATAGAAGGGGGGGAGGGCTAGTTTGGCTACTGTCTAGCCCAGCCAGTCGCATGAACTGTTACCATATCTGAGAATTCATGGTACCATGTGAACGTTGCTCGGTGCCATGAATTCATGACCGGTTCACGTATTGCTTTGGGCTTAGAACGGGTCATTGTTCGCGCTGACCAGGTATAGCAGCTATTGGGGTGGGAAAATGGTGCACTTATTCATACATTACCATTACTGATAGGGTATTGGTGCATAGGAATATTAATGAAAGCCGGACAAGTTGTACCACTTTTATGGAGGGCTCTTGTCCTTTTAGCTAGCGAACCAAGTTAAGATGAAAGGTGCCATGTCCGCTTTGTGGCCCCTACTTTCGACACCCCTTTTCTAAAACGACCGGACGGCATTAAAAAAGGAACGAAGGAAGGGGGGAAACAATCGATAAGGAGGAAGGAGCTGGGGAGTGCACCGTTTTCCATTTTACGTCAGATTATGAGAGTGTGACTAGCACCTTGACAACACTTTGACACTATTTTCAACGAGCAATGTGACTACAGTTGATGAAAGAACTGCCTAGTATTTCCGATGATACTAATTCCAAATGGGAATGGCGGATGAATGGGTCTCAATAAGGCACTCTAGGTAATTGCTAAGCACTATGGCCTCTATATTGCATTTCCAAGAACCCGGTCTTGAGCGCTAACAATGGTCATACCAATTTCCATTGGTTAAACTACGATATGGTTGACCAATTGTACCTCCTTTTCCTCTTCTCTTCATTACTATTGACCGCCATGGATAATGCTACCTCGAAAGTCAAACTTGTACATTATACCTTCAATGCCGTTACCAAGTGCGATAATTAAGCATTAAACTGCAGCAAATAGAAATACGACCACTATAAATTACATGTACCAGCATACTAAATACATTTCATCCGTGAGATAGACATACTATTATGCCCATATCGAATAACTATGTTCAGAAAAGCTACAACGTCGCTTCTCCCTGCTTTCCGGATGTCGAATTTTTCCACATCTACCATATCTAAGCAATAATTTCCATTACTTAACTATTCACGATGACGCCACGGCAGTGGCAGCAGTTAACGAAGGTCAGCCGAAAGCGGTAGAAAACGAAGGGGAAGGGTTTACGTCGTGACTGGGGCCTGACCAGAGATTGCCATAAAAGGCAATCCCAGACTCGCGTCACAGGGGATGATATTGAGTCAACTGGTTACATCATAGGGTGGCTGGTTAAAAAAGAGGGGATGTTGAAAAGTACAGCTGCGTCACGGGTGAGTAGGAAGTTCCTCAGCTCCACCCAGGTCAATTAAAGCATTCATTTATTCCGACCAAGCCGATATGACATCTCTACATTCCTTTAGTTGGCCCCAGTTGATTAGGAGAAGCAAAGTACAAAGAATTCGCATACTTTTTAGAGAATTTGGTAGTTTGACCTTTTGATGACGACAGAGCCGATATAAACCGTAAAATAATGAATGTTTCAAATACGAAGTTATGTCACCGAATGAATCACCATGACCTTGTTTCCAAAAAAACAGGGAAAAAATAAGTATAGCACCAAAAGGGACATTAGAAGTTATCGAGTAGGTGGGGGGGGGAGGGTTCAACACACGAGTTATCCTGGTATTACTGTTTATATTCAAGTGTTATATGCCAGAATCACCCCCATCGGTGGGGTGAAAATATCAAACTTTCGTGTCTCATAAGTCAGCTACCCCTGTGCACGTGCATTGATTGTTGGAAGAATACTAAATCGGCAACGGATAGCCCACAAATTCTCCCACACTGCCCATCCTGGCGATTGTGGCTAAAGGAATATCCACTCACAAGGCAGAGTGTGAAGGAAGGGAAGAGTGCGAACAACGATCCTTAACATTGGCCGGGTTCATCCTGCAAGTGGTAAACTTGTAGACTGAATGATAATCCGCTGTGAAGTTTGTAGGAACGCTTGGGTTGTTGCCCACACGATAGTTTAAGCCTAACAGGTAAAATGAAGTTGAAAAATATACCGTTATGTCCACCGAAGTTCATTCAGTGCTGGTCAATCCCTGCCCTTTGGTCGTAAGAATGGGCAAGTAACCACGACAGCGACAAACACAGCGATATAAAACCGTGGCCAAGTCACCCTCAACTAGGGCAGTAAGTAGGAAAGGATGTGCATCCCTCATCACTTTGGTATCCTTTGTTTTTTTTTCTGATTCAAATAACAGCTGAGAGGTGCTGGGTTGATACTGCAGCTGGAAGACCATTGGCGCATCAGCCTTCCAATTGCCCACCAGTGCATTGCTGAGTGACATGGAAGTGCTCCCCACGCCGGATCCTATAGGCCGGAAATAGGAACATCCACCTACTACCATTTTTGATCTTCAGTAGGAAAATGAACTGAATATAGTCGAAAGTAGCCGGCATGCAGCTGTTCTGTTGACATGTTCCCCCCAATATTTTTAGGAGGCGATTCAGGGATGATGTTTAGGATTAAAACACGTACTGGTCTGGTTAGGTCATCTCTAACATGAAGTAAAGAACAGCACATTATTCCAAAAAAGGAGAGGTAACTAAACAAGGACGAGAAGGGGAAACATACTCTCACCCATAAAGTATGTAGATCCGATGAAAACAATGGCCATCACACTTTCCCCGAAATCGCTGCCAACAAAACAATGGCCGTTTACCCAAATTGTGATGACCACTTGTTCTGACCTAAACGGTTAGTAAAACAGGTAAATACAACCACTTTGCTAGTATGTGTTGCCGGTATCACCTGTACTGTGAACGTTTTCAGCAGAGCATTCTCTCCCCTTTTTAACGACTCACACACTTGTGTTGTTAATCCCGGCACTTGCACTGGCCAAGTATGTTTTTCGAATTTCTGAACAGAAGGGGGGGGGGACTGTGGGAGGTAAAATAAACGATGGTGTCTATTCTTGGATGTTCACAATGCTGATTTTCACCACCTTCAGGGCGAAAAAAAACACACTGATAGCTATTATGAGTGGTTGTTTTATTTACCAAGTCGTCATGTCACCCACTTTGGGCACTTGCCCTGTATCTACTGCATTGATAGCCTTATAGTATGGTGTGGTATATCGGAAAAATGTATATCCACGCTCTAAAGTGCGGGGGGATAAATTGTGAAACGAAAAGAATGTTCACCTACAAACAAAAGGAGAAGGGCACAGATGTACCTCCCTTCAAGTCTCTTCCAAGATAGGCAAGGAAAATTACTCGGTTAGGTACCGGCCCATTTACTTGATGGGATGTGTCTGTAACCGTTGATTTTCTGAGCAATGAGTACCACTACAGGCGGAGTATCCAGGATTGGTGCAAGAGCTGCAGGGGGTCGTAGGTCAAATCGATGCCTCGCTTGGTGCGGTCGATGATCGCCTAGTCAAGGGGGTTGGTCGGCTTTGGGGAACTTGTTAAAAGGCGGGATGGTCCCCCGGGGGCAGTTTGTAGCAGTGGAATTCGGCTAAGCGGTTACTGGACCTGCATAAGTTGCAACTTTCGGACTTTTCCCCGGCCACCTGTGAAGGCAGCTAACGATCACCTTCTGATGGGTTATCATAATTCCTCGGTGCTGAGGGAGCCACTTCACAATCCCCATACTAAGCCACTCTTGCTGTCGTGAGGTCCTGCTTCCGCATGGCGTATTCCGATATAAGTGTACCTTATCAAAATACTTTTTGG
>JANBPY010000447.1:0-10260 GCA_027577015.1 Dispira parvispora
GACAGAACAATTGGGGAGAGTATGTAAAGCGTGGATAGTGTGGAAGCTAACACGAGCAGGACAGGGTATACTCCTTGGTAGACCTTTAAAAAGAATGTTACTACCAACCAATTTGAACCCGCGCAAGGTTGAACGCCATCAAGTGAAGGAAAAAAATAATATTGTACAACCTGGCTGTTACGTAAGACCAGGCACAATACAGCAATGGGAGGAAATATGCCCTATTCCCACCCTGTTCCACCACAGCCCAGGTAAATTTATTGCGGGGCTTATCACTGACATGCTTCAAAAGCAGTGAGCCCTTCGAAGGCCTTATACACTCATATTACTTCGCAGCAGTTAATTTCTTATATAGTCATAAAATATTGGATTTTTACTATTTCGCTTAAAGATTGCGTCTAAAAAAGCACAGTAGGCTCCTGGGATCATCATTCCGTAGCTACTTTGCGTACTTTCCAACCAATATGAGACTACTCAGCTTATAATACAAAAAAGCATTAAATCAAACAGGTATAGTAAAAGGTAGGTCAAGTCAATTTCGGATTAAAGAAACAGCACAAAAGCCTTGGTCGCTAGCTCTGTTTTTCCTTTTGAGCCAACCGGTCTAACAGGGATCCCTTGGTGAAAGGGTTGGGAGAGTCTATACCGCTATCCCGATGCTTTGAAGTGGGCTGACCTCGAGAGATGGGGTCGGCCAACAGAGGGAGGCCAGCGGTGGCATGTTCCACCTCCCTTTGCAGTGCCACCAAATCGTCTTCTTCGTCGTAAATATCATCGCTATCGTACGTATCAATGGAGTAATCGTCGGTGTCGACATCGCTATGTTCGTATCCGTTGTCCATTCGCGAAACATTCCCGTTCTGCACCATTTGTTCCCGAATACGCGAGGTGATAGTGGGCAATTCGTAGGATTCGGGGTCCATATGTCGACGATTTCGTCGGGCGGGCTGATCGAACACGGTGGGTGTTTCAAACGAAACACTTTCCAAAGGGGGCCAGTACACCGGAGGTTGTAAATGCGGGGCAATAGGAAATACGACACCCCCGCCGGCGGGCATGGCCTGGGGCCATAGCCATAGCCACGGGTTAGGCCCCAATACCGCACAGATATTGGCTTTGAATCCCAGATCGTAGGGAATGTCCGTCTTGGAAACCACCCGTCGTCGCGCCAGTTTCTTCAACCGTTCGATTTCCATACTCTCAATGGTGGTGGTATTATCAATGATAATCCACACATGGTACACTGTCAATGAAAACACTAGCAGAAGCACCATGGTATCCATAATCAAGTTCAAAATCAAAAAGAGCACTTCCGTCGGTTTTGGCGCAATTGCATAGTAGACATTATAGTCGTGCATATTGATATACAAAAACCACACCCGTCTACACATGAGGAAAAGACAGTACGCACAGGCCATATCCACGTAAAGGATAAACCTGATAAAGTGGCCATAGTTACCGTAACCCACACAGTTGTTTATCCAAGGACAATGGTGGTCCATTTTGAGTACGCACCGATTACACGAACTGCAGTGGTGCGACCGAGGCGGTTTAAAGCCACTACATGTCCGACAATAGCGAGGACCGGCATTGTTCTTTTTAATTTCAATCACCGGACACTCGTGGGGATCATCCGAGGGCTTCCAGCCTTGTGGTACTCGTCCTGGATCTGTTACACAGGCTAGATAATAGTTGTAACCGAGGAGGGCTAGTAAAACGTTGAAGCCGCCCAGAATCGTCAGGCATTCGATATTGAAGCCACCTAGGTACTCCCAGAATATAAAGTACTGGGTGGTCAGGCCGATAAAGCTAATAAGTAAGGTTACCCCCACTATGAACACCACTCCCCACTCCATGCTGTCAAGCTACAGAATACAACGCCTTACGCCAGTGCGGTTAACGACAGTGAAAATTGCCGTCGGATAACACGCATTCACCGAGAATATTAGACGAGAAGTAAAATAAAGTGTTGAAAAAAAACTGACGAAGCATTTGCGCACGGTATGTAAAATCAGTATTTTGATATAGGCGACAGCCAGTGGGTAAATACTGGGAAACAGTAACCAGAGGGCATACCACGTGAACCAATTCAACCAAAGGGATTTTAGCAGCATTTAGTAATTAGTAAGTGAGAGGACCAAACGCCTGTTGTTAACAGTGCTGTAAACTTAGCAGATAGGTCAATGAATGGCCACTAAAAATGTATTACAGAGCAAAAGATGGAAAATGATGCACTTTCCTATTAACAGCGAAGAAACTGGATTTTATATGACTGAACAGTTAAGAAACGGTATTTAAACAGATCTTTTTACAAAATCCTATTAATTAAATTGCTAGTGCATTTTTTTTCTTGGATTTCTACACAGTTGGAGTCAAACTGCCCAGATAGACACTAAAATACGGACCTACATTAAATAACAATCCGGTGGCGTTAGTCATCAAACAAGGGTAGGCCAGCACGTTATGAAGATTAACAAGCTTCCACAGGTACACCTGATTAATACCACGGGTCTACTTAAAGTAGACTATCCATAATAGGATACGACAGGGAGGCCCTTCCCCAAGTGTTATCGACACACGTCCTCCATCAGCTTCTGAATGCAAAGGATGGCTTCGCGATACTCACACACCCATTCACGTTTCCATTGGTGCACTATACACTACGTCCCCGCTTATGCTAGCTAGAGCGTAGGCGTGATTTTTCAATGATTCCTCCACCAAGCACTGGTCGATATGCAAGGATAGGAGTGCATTCCCACCCAGGGCCGCTACGTGGGCCCTGAGGGTGGCCTGGCATTCGTTGAGGAATTGATACACGAACCCGTCGAAACTCGCCAGGTGAGGGTGCAAAGGCTCGTTATGCAGAGTCACTTCTTTAATAAAGTGGAGCGAAATACGACCGAGGTAACACACCGTATTTACCAGCGGGAGGTTCGGCAAGGTGCACAATTTGATACCCAATGGTGGAAAAGCGGTCAAAGTGGGGTTTGCCCGGGATGAATCAGGAACTGCTTCCGCCGGGGAAATCGCGCGACCTAGGGAAGGATCCATCTCCCTCGAAGCTAGCTTAACTGCTGATATTTGGGCGGAACCCGCTTTTGGGGCCATGTGGGGGGAGCTAGGGCTGGACGAGGCAAATGACCCAGGTAAACTAAAGTGAGAAAAGGACAAAGGTTTGCTTTCCTTGATGTCTATTGAGCGTGAGGAAGACGGGACAGACTTCCCCGGTATGGATTGGGCCGGGACAGGCCGTTTGCCACGGTAATGGGTCTGTAAAGCTCGGAAGGGGTTAAGCCACGAGGAGTCATGCGAAGGAGTGGAGGATGGCTTTCGATGCTGAGTTTTGCGGCGACTCGTGAGGATATCATTCGGAGCTGGCGAACTTAAATTAGAACATGGCTCGGGTGACTGCTCCGAACCCACCCCGCCCAATAGTCGAGCTGGGGGTAATGGCTGGGTAAGAGCAGTCGCATGTAAGATAAGTTGAATCTCTTGGTCGTCCTGAATCATCAAGTGATACCGCACACCTGCCACCATGCACCACGCCGTGGCCCTTTGTAGGCGGTACACCAGGGTCTCATGGAGGCTGGTAAACTGGGCCACCAGGGCCCGACTAGGATGCTTCATAGTAGAGTCTAACCTAAATTGGCGAAACAGTGTCAAATTCTGCGTAAAGGGGTGAGCGTTCCCCGAGCGACCAAGTACGTTTTGGTAGAAATGGGCAATGAAGCCCAAGTTCGGGTCATTTGAAGTGGGGTTATCATTCTCTACGGGTTCCTCAGTGGGTAACTCGTCTCCCACTGCCACCTTTCGAAGGTGTTGGGCTTCCTGAAGCTGTCGAAAACAAGAGCTAAAGTCCGTGTTGACCATCAAGAACGAGTCTGGGAGCTGTACTCCTAAGAGGGCAGCCATGAGGTCTTCATCCTCGTCGTCATCCACTTGCACCGCGAAATACCGTTCGGGTTGATAGGGATGAAATACAGAACGCTGGGAGGTCACTTCGGAGTCTGTATCCTCCGAACTAGTAGTTGTCTCTGACGCCATAGAGTCACTGTCATTGGGAACCCGACCGTCAGCTAACTCACTATCATCCACCAACGATGGCTGGGAAACATCACTGGAATAGGTAGGCTTCCTAGACCGGCGCGCACTACTCCGTCGTTGCTGATACCACTCCAGTAGCTGTATTTTGCGTCGAAAGGCGTCGTCTAGACGTTGCCGATTGCTGGCACTCAAGCGCATAATGGTTTGCTGGATTTCCAAGAAACGGCGATCTTCGTCATCCACCACTTCAATCGTCCGCGAAATACGCAAGGGAGGTGGGGTAGGTAGGGCGGTAATGTAAACGGCAGTTCCCGAGGCCAAGGAAATCATCCATTCTTCGCTAATCGCCAAGTGGAACTTGAGATTAAAAATAGCGTTCATGCCCAGAACCCGCAGTTTATACACCAGCTGACGGTGCAAATCGTATTCGACAAAAGGAATTGCATCACTTATCGCCGCGGCTTGATCATCAACCGCGCCCAACTTAGAAGGTCGGCAGACGTGGGCTTCCACTAAGCAGCCCATGTCGACGATACTCAAATCGGGTGGTATTTCCGTGGTACTCAGAATGATCTCCGGTACGTACTTCTTTTTGCAGCAGCTACAACGGGTAAAATTCACTGGGGAGGAATACGAAACGTCCTGCGGGTCGGTGATATGACACATTCCGCATTGCGTATCGAGTAGCGAAGGAATAGCTTTACCGATGTCTTCAAGACTACTGGCGCGAACAAGACTACGTTGTGAACCAAAGGTGCCGACCTGTGGCCCGGGGGTACGCGGAGGCGCTAACAAATTTATATCGAATCGGCGATTGCTGTGGTTCTCCAGCCCGTCAGAATCCCGGGTGGTCCATAGGTCCAACAATGAAAGCTCGGGTGTTACTTTATTGTGATGTGAAGCCCTAATTAACCGGTTAAGGTCCAAGGCAGCCGCCGTACCGACCGCCGATAGCACACACGCCGCCTCTTCGGTCAATACCATCGTTTCCGTATAGCCGATGACGTGCGGAAATCCAAGGTTACGAGCGTGGGATTTGATCTCTTCTCGCACCTCATCCCACCACATTTCCCGGACTTTCTCGCTGTCGTCTTCGATAAGCTTGACTGACTTGGCCGATACTACCCCGCCCAGACGTTGTAATGCCCCTGGAGGGAAATCGTGTAGGGTAAAAATCACCTGACTCCATGGTTCGATGGTGGGTGGGTTAATACTGGGTGAGCTAGACCTCGAGGATGTTGGCGATGATGACAAAGATGAAAACGAATGCGAAGTTGCTGAGGAATAGCTACTGTGTCGACGTCGCCGTCGAGGTATTGGTTTACTAGTAGAGTTTAGTGCAGGAACGTCGCTTGTTTCCTGGGCGGAGGACAAGGAGAGCTTTCGAGTGGCGTTCCTAAACTTTTGACCCAGGGTTGGCCGATCACTGTCCCTATCTGAGGTAACGGTGGTCGGTATTCTTGGCTGGGCGTGATATTGGGACATTGTCTGTGTACTGTGGGCTTCGCTGGGTTGTATGTTCAGGGCAGGTGTAGCTTCATCCGCCGGGTTATTGGTTTGCGACATTATGGTGGAAACCGTTGGCCGAGCCTTATCGCGATGTTCGCCAGTGATATCATGCAAACCCTCGGCAATCACTGGAGAAGTATGGTCGTCGCCGCTTTCTAACGAACTCGACGAGTTTGTCATAGCGGGAGCTTTTGGAACTACCTTGACCGCTGTACCAATTGCCCGGGCAGTAATGACATGCTCTTCTGGTTCGATATCGAATTCTTGTTTAAACCCCGTAATGGCATTCCCACCCCGGTCCAGCGTCTTGCGACCTAGCAACCGTCGTAACTGACCTGCAATTCGGTAAAAGGTCTTTTGACGGGCATCGTTTGAAGCCCGGGGAGTACGAAAACTATCGCTCCAGTGGTATTCGGGATCATCCTCTACCACGAGGGCGTCCACAAACCCTAGTACTTCCTCAACGACCCAGTGATCCGGGGTGTGAGTGGAGCTGAAAATATGGACCCCCGCAGAAGAGTCCTTGAACGGATTAGCATCCCCAAAAAACTGCAAACGGACTTGGACTTGGATTTCTCCACGGATCCCTAAGAGAGAATGTGTAACGGGTAACCATCCGGTGTAACTCGGCAGTAAGGATGCATTGGGAGCCTGGGGCAGCGTTACCTCTGGGAGTCCGTCTGGTACTGTCGTCACCGGAGCGGCAAATCCACCCTCGGATTTTACTCCAGAAGATGTCGGTGGGGGTAGCGGTCTCGGGGTTTCCAGGGACACCAATAATGGGTTAAGGTCCAGTAATACCGTGCCAATGACGTCGTCCGTGGTAATGGCGTCATAGTCAAGAATCCGTAATTCCAACGGTTCGTTTTGCAAAATAGCATCGTTGATAACCTCTAGTCGAAAGTCTTCATTCCATACAGGGTTTAGAGTTTGACGACAAATGGCGGTTTTTTGCATGTCGAGATCGGCGAACCGTACTTCCACGTACGCATCCGTCAATTCGGTCTTGCGATCCATAACCGGGAGGTTCCGGGCACTAATTATACGGATTTTGAGTAGACAAGGCATGGTTATGGTTATCGCAAATGTGAGGGTATGCTGTGAGAAATTACAAGGTATGTTTTAGTATAGGTTTACAGATCATAAATAGAGCGGAGCCTACGAAAAGCATCGGGAAGCAACAAAAGTAATATACAAATTGCCTTACTATGGCATTCGGTCGTATAAGAAAGAGAAAAGGGTTGGAATACACGTAAAGTGAGCAACCTCAAAACAGATAACAACATGCTCAATGAAAGAAAATACTTGAGAAAAAGTGGGAAACGGGTACACTAGATAAAGGGGTGGTGCACTTTACACTTTGCACTTTTCCTTGTGACGACCGTGCGAGGTGTATGTATGGGGTTGAAAGTGATGGATTCCTCCCTAACTGCTTATAAATTTTGACAACAGGAGACGTGCAGTAAAGAGAGCGGTGAAAAACTTGAGAGCAGCATTGTTTACTCTCTGATTTCCTTTTTCAGACCATAGCCCTGAATGCACACTGTATGCAGCCCAAACAATGCCACTAGCGGTTTAGAGATCCCAGTCAAAGACGTCCGGCGAAGGAGTCGTTTCAAAAGGTTTCTTAACGCCCGTCAGATTAGTAGGGTCAAACGGTTTAAGAAGCGCCGGAGGGGCGGTGAGGGGTCTTTCTATGGGGACATGAGTCAGCTGTTCGGGCTTGGTTAATTCGGTAGGCGCATTGTGAGTACGAATAAACCAGGCAAGAAAATAGTCACCAGGTGAGACCAAAGTAATGATTTCTCCATAGGGAGTTCCCCGACCCGTACGGCCGGCCCAGAAAAGATAGCTGTAGATATCCTGAGGCATGGAGGTCAGGATGATACTGGCGACGTTTGGGAATTCAAATTGTCGGTATGGTAAGGCCCGTAGGAACACCACGGTTAAAGGACCAGTACCCATCGGTAACTCTGGGGGATGATAGTCCGGTTGATCGTTAAAACGAGTTGCGGTGAGTCGAGCTTTGACGTCGGGTATCTGTGGGTCATTGTGACGATGTATGAACAGCTCAGCCCGTACATTAAAAAGGTGTACATTCGTTGGCGAGGGCGTATCCAACTTATGAAAGGTACGCCATTTGGTGTACTCTTCCCGAAAGGCATCCAACGCTGCTTGGAAACGTTGGTAAAACTTTTCTGCCACGTGTTGTTCCTCAGCCCACACGAGGATAAGGCGGTGAGTAGAGGGAGGTTGACAACGCCTGACCTGTAGAATGGCACTAGTGAGGGTGCGATTCACAATATCAAAACGATCCACTGGTTTACTCTGGGGAATGTCCAAGAATATTTCGTGGATTGCTGTGCGATCCGTGCTCTGGGCTGGGATGGTGGTGTAGTTGACATTGGTCAATCCCAACTCGCGTTCCAAAATCCTGCGTTCCAAACCAGGCGAAGAAAAGGGCTCCGAGTTACAAAATACGTACTGACGAGAGGGAGGAGTGCCCTGGATGTTGGGCGAGAGTAGCCGGTAGTTGGTAAACGATGCGGTAGTAAACCGTTGGGGATCCCGGTTCCCCAAGACCGGTAACTCACCTCGATTCGGTTTACAGTCGGGCTGAGTTACAGCAAATGGGTCGGATCCGTTTATTAAAATTCGCATAACTCGATAAAATGCGTCATTTCGGTAGGTGTCCAGGCAGTGTGCCAGTTCGTCCACTAAAACCACCTTGGTGTGCCATAATTGCTCCTCCAACTGCCGGAGGGATACTGGATTTTTAGCCAGCAATGACTCGGGAGTGGCCACCAGGATGTAACAATTAGGAGCGGTTCCCTTGGTGGGTTGACGGAACCATTGACCAGTCACAGCATCCACCGCATCCACAGGTAGTTCCGCCAACTGGACCACGTCCCTCGCCACCCGTACCAACTGCCGACTGTAGGAAGGTGCCGAGGTCAAAATCAGCGCATAAGGCGATTGCTGCAGAGATTTTTGGGCGCCCCAGCTCTTATCGGCCATTAGTCGGGCCAAGGTGGGTAACAGGTAAGCCAAGGTCTTCCCCGAGCGTTCCTCGGCAGTAAGCATAGTGGTTTGCCCCTTGAGCAACGCCGGAATCACCTGGGCCTGAGTATTAAGAGGTTTCCACAGTTTTACCTTTAACATGGCGTCCACCAACTTTTGCTGGAGACCCAAGTCTTTCCATTCGGGAGCGGCAAAGTCCATAAAGACGGGATTCGTCTTGATTTGTACCGCAGCACTCCACTGGTCAGAGGTATCACCGAAAGTGGGCGAGGTGAGTCCACGTTTTCGAGTGGTGAACATTCGAGCCAGCCGGTAATCCTTCTGAGACCGAAATCTCAGGAAATGGGAACCGCTACGGTACCACAAGTCTCTGTGGGTTCGCATGGTGACTAGAAGTACAATGGGGAAGTCAAACAAAAGGTTGAATTAAGAATACTAAGCGTGTGATAAGGTTAACAGCATTAGCACTGATACCCGAAGCAAGAGAAAGACCTGCGGTTGTAAAATTGGTTTAATGCCTGGAATGCATGTATAAATCCCTTTTTTTTTCACCTGGCAAGGGACAAGCAAGAAGACCGCAGGTTAGCTAGAACGAAACCTTAGTAATAGCTTACTACGCACATTTGAACAATGTAAAGCAGGTTTATGGACATGGTTTTAGAGAGAGAAAAAAAAACCAGAGAATAAATTTCAAGCCTTTACGATTCCGGTCATTTCGGATAATAGCGGCGAGTGAAAAATATTCGTTCAGTTCCTCATACCTTTTACTTTCCAGTATTTCCCTACAACTCATTTTTGTTTAGTTTTGGTACATAGTGTCACAATCCAAAGCACGTTTTGATCTCTCGGAATATCTGACCATTATTTTTAACAGCTTTACCATCCACCTAGAACGTGACAAACTGCACGACCATGGCGGACGATTCACCAACGGATTTTACAAGTTTGACAGAGGCACTGAATTCCCGCATCGCTTCCCAGGATGCGGTTGCGCAAAGGTATGAGAAATTGCTTGCAGATTACAAAGCCCTCTCCCAACGGTTAACCACCCTTCCCGATGAAACCAACTATGACGTACAAGTGCCCTTTGGACCTTTGGCCTTTTTCCCTGGAAAGCTGATCCACACCAACGAAATTATGGTGTTACTGGGGGACAATTGGTTTGTGGAGCGGTCGTCCAAACAGGCCAACGCCATTGTGGATCGGCGTATGGAGTATGTTCAGGAAAAATTAGACCAGTTACAGCAGGAAAAGGAATTGCTCATTGGACGGAAAACGGTGGCGGCCGAACTCGACCACATGCGTGCCAGTCGGGTAAACGAGGAAGGAGAACCCATTGTGGAAATTATGGAAGAAGTGCAAGAGGAGGAACCCTCGACAGTTCACACCACCCAGGCAGAGTCACGACCGGTTGTCAGTGAAGTGAAAGAACGCGCACCCGAAGAATTTGACGCTCGGGAAAGGGAAATCCTGGAGCGTCTCCGCCAGATGGAACTGGAAGAAGAAATGCGAGAGAGTGACAGCGATGACGATGATGATGATAATTTGGATGACTATATGGTTAACGACCAAAGTCAATCCCAGCAGAGTATTCTCGAAACCACCCTCCCCACCGATGCCAACGTGGAAAAGGAAGTTATCGAAAGTTTGAAAGTACAGAAACCGGGTAAAGTGCCGTCGATCTCC
>JANBPY010000448.1:0-10259 GCA_027577015.1 Dispira parvispora
TAAAGGGTCAGGATTCTTCAAGAAATACTTTTTTCGGCTATTCTTAAGAGGAATTTTCTTCTTATCTTGTTTTTTTTACATACGCCCACCTTAACGTTTGCTTCTATTTATTTATTGTCGTGTGTGTGTGTGAAATATCCGCTCCATTTTACCAGTCACCACAAAGGGGGAGGCGACGATTCCCTTGTTTACCACCATTCCTGCATGTACCAAGCGCAAGCTGTGTATTTATGGGTGTACTTTATTCGTCATGGTGCTCACAAATGACCAGTCTAACCTTTACTTTTACGTCAACGACCAAGAATATGACCTAGTTAACCCGGCACCCGAAACCACTACCCTGCAGTTTCTACGTCAGCAGGGACTCACCGGTACCAAGCTCGGGTGTGCCGAAGGTGGGTGTGGGGCCTGTACGGTGGTGGTGGCCAGTTACGAAAGTGAAATGGACCAAGTGGCATATTGCTCTACCAACGCCTGTTTACTACCATTAGCGAGCGTGGACGGTAAGCAATTGATAACCGTGGAGGGGCTTGGAAATAGTCGCAAACCCCATCCAGTTCAGGAACGTATCGCGCTATGCCATGGTTCCCAGTGTGGGTTTTGCACCCCAGGAATTGTCATGTCGTTGTACGCTCTGCTACGTAACAATCCGGAACCACAGACTAGGGATATTGAGGATGCGTTCGATGGTAACCTTTGTCGATGCACTGGGTATCGTCCGATTTTGGACGCCGCCAAAACGTTTGTCACGACTGGGTCTGTTTGTGACCAAAACAATTGCGGTACCGAGCGCTGCATGAATACTTGTAATAACCATTCGAATGGTACGGGTCACCCCAATGGAGTCGTGGATATCGAAGAACTGCAGCCATTACGGACATGGCGGGCTAGCGACTTTCAACCTTACGATGCGACCGGGGACATGAGCTTTCCTTCCAACTTGGTACAATACATTAGTGGAAAAGCCCTACGTCCGCGGACCTCCCTGGTCTTTAGTGGTACCACCTGTCATAAACTATACCGTCCCCTTACTTTGGAAGAGTTACTCAGTATCAAACAGGAGTACCCCGAGGCTAAACTATTTTCTGGAAATACCGAAGTGGGAATTGAGACCAAATTCAAACACCAGCCATACCCCGTGAGAGTGTACGTGGGAGATATTCCGGAACTCAAGACAGTCACTACTGACCAGTGTGGGTTGGCCGTAGGAGCAAATGTGACCTTGACCACTCTGGAAAATACCCTCACCGCCTTGGTTGCTGAGCTACCTACCGACAAGACCGAAGGCTACCGTGCTCTACTGACCAACCTGGCCTGGTTCGCCGGTCGCCAAATTCGTAACGTAGCCACTTTGGCCGGCAATATTGCTACCGCTTCACCTATCTCGGACCTTAACCCAGTGTTGATAGCCTGTGGGGCCGAATTGACTTTGCAAGCGTTAGGTAAAACACCGCGTAAGGTTAGTCTACGGGATTTTTTCTTGGGCTATCGTAAAACCGCATTACGTCCCGACGAGGTAATTACTGCTGTCTTTATCCCGGTTTCTCGTACCCATCAGTATATCCGGGCTTACAAACAGGCCAAGCGCAAGGATGATGATATTGCCATTGTCAATGCCGGTCTATCGGTTATCGTGGAACCTCACCAGGGGCATTGGCGGGTAGTCGACAGCTGTTGGGTGTTTGGGGGTATGGCTCCTACCACTTTACGGGTGGATGCCATGGCCCAGACCGTCCAGGGACAACTGTGGGGCTACCAGGATACTTGGGACAAGTTGGCCACCACGGCTCAGGCCACGTTACAATTGGATTATGCTGTACCTGGAGGAATGCCCGAATTCCGTACTACGTTGGCTCTGAGTTTTACGTTTAAATTTTGGCACGAGGTATCCTGTTTGCTGGGGGTCGCAGGTCACAAGGAGGACCAGTCCCACCTGACCGCCGATATTCCCCGTGAAATATCCCACGGATTACAGTATTACGGTGAAATCACCGATCCCAACGGAATAGTGGGACAGGCCATCCCACATTTGAGCGCTCTTAAACAGGTGACCGGAGAGGCACGCTATACTGACGACACCCCAAGGTTCGCCAACGAATTGTACGGTGCGCTGGTTTTGGCTCAACAGGCTCACGCCGTTATTTTGGGAACGGATGCCTCGAGAGCTCTGGAACTGGACGGCGTAATGGGTTATTATACCGCCAAGGATATTCCTGGATTGAAACAATTTGGGCTTCCCGGACAAACTGAGCCCTTGTTTGCGGAAACACATGTAGTCTACTGGGGACAACCCATAGGGATCGTAGTTGCCAAGGACCAGTCAACAGCACAAGCTGCCGCTCGGTTGGTACATGTAGACTACGAGGTACTACCTCCCATACTGACCATCAACGATGCAATTGCCAAAAAGTCGTTTTTTGAAAATGGCCGGTTGCTACAATGCGGTGATATTCATCAGGGTTTTGCTGAAGCCGACCATGTGTTTGAAGGGGAGTGCCGAGTCAATGGCCAAGAGCATTTCTACTTGGAGACCATGGCGGCTTTAGTAGTACCCAAAGGGGAAGACGACGAGTTTGAGGTGATATCCAGTACCCAAAACCCTACCGAGACCCAAATGGCCGTGGCCCACACGTTGGGCATCCCTAGTAACCGAGTGGTGAGTCGGGTAAAACGACTTGGGGGCGGGTTCGGCGGCAAGGAAACACGCTCTGTGGCGTTGACGTGTGCACTGGCGGTGGCGGCGTATCGCTTGGGTCGTCCGGTGCGTTGCATGCTCGACCGTGACGAAGATATGATTATTACGGGCCAGCGTCACCCTTTTCTGGGTAAGTGGAAAGTGGGTGTCAAACGGGATGGCAAAGTGGTGGCGTTGGACCTGGAGCTGTACAGTAACGGTGGGCATTCCTACGACTTGTCGGGGGGCGTTATGGACCGGGCGGTGACCCACGCTGACAATGTATACCATATCCCTCATGTGCGTATCAAGGGCACGGTGTGTCGCACCAATATGCATTCTAATACCGCATTCCGTGGGTTTGGAGGACCGCAGGGCATGTTCATAACCGAAAGTTGGATGCGGGAGGTGGCCGATCGGCTTGGTTTACCGGTACGGACCGTTCAGGAACGAAACTTTTACCAGGAAGGACAACGAACTCCGTTTAACCAATCTCTGGTCGACTGGCATTTCCCCAAAACCTGGACCGAGGCACTGGCGTCGTCTGAATACGATCGACGTCGTCGGGAAGTAGATCAGTTTAACCAACGATCCCAGTGGAAAAAACGCGGATTAGCGATTACTCCCACCAAGTTTGGTATCTCCTTTTCGGTACTTTCCCTCAACCAAGCTGGAGCACTGGTACATATTTATACCGACGGGCATATATTGCTTACGCACGGGGGTACCGAAATGGGTCAGGGTTTGCACACCAAAATGGCTCAAATCTGCGCCCAAGAATTAAAAGTTCCCTTGTCCCTAGTTCACATTAGCGAAACTTCTACCAATACGGTGCCCAACACCAGTCCCACGGCGGCCAGTGCCTCGAGTGATCTGAACGGTATGGCGATTAAAAATGCCTGCGACCAACTCAACTCCCGACTAGCCCCGTTTCGTGAGCGTATGCCCCAGGCCACTATGGCCGAATTAGCGCGAGCGGCATATTCGGAACGAGTGAGTTTATCCGCGCAGGGATTCTACGCTACACCCGATATTGGCTACGACTGGGCGACCAATCAAGGTCAAATGTTTTTTTATTTTACAGTGGGTACGGCCGTTACGGAGGTGGAGTTGGACGTGCTGACGGGTGACCATGTGGTCATTCGGTCCGATGTAGTAATGGACGTCGGACGGAGTTTAAACCCGGCCATTGATATCGGCCAAATTGAGGGTGCTTTTGTGCAGGGAATGGGCTGGTGTACGTTGGAAGAAACGCTGGTTCACCCCAATGGCACCTTGTTTACCCGCGGACCAGGAAATTATAAAATCCCCGGATTCCGAGATACCCCTCGGGATTTCCGTGTGCATGTGTTGCATAACCTGCGCTATACTCAATTGAAAACTATTTGTAGTAGCAAGGGCATTGGGGAGCCGCCGTTGTTTTTAGGTTGCTCGGTGCTGTTTGCCTTGCGTGATGCGCTGGGGGCGGCCCGAAGGGAGCACGGCGTGGCAGACCCAGTTGTATTGGATTCCCCCGCCACCGCAGAAAGTTTACGGTTACAGTGTCGGGACCCAATCGTACAACGATGTGCCGTACAGAAAAAGAAGGACCAGAAACCCTGGGTAGTTCGACCATCAGCGTAAATTATTGTTTTTATCGGACTAGTTGACCAGGGCTTTGAAATGAAATGAGGACGTGTACGATCGAGTATATTATTTGCTGTGCTATGGTTGTCTTGTGGTGACACTGGGCTATGCGATGGTTGTTTATTCTGTTATTTTAGGGCCTATTATCTGTTTTGTGTTAGCGTATATGGCCCCGATTTCAGTTCTCAGTTGGACGAGGCCCCGGTCTAGTAATAAATTTGATCTTCTATGAGACGCCAGATATCCGTGGCAAGAGGTACCTGCCCTTGTGCGTTAATCGCTTGACTCACCTTGTGAATTGTGGCGTAATTGAGTGGTCTCGATTGGAGATTCCTAAAATTAGCTCACTTAAAGGCCAAAATTTACACTAGCCAGCTTTGTGTTACAGGTGTTCTTAAGATTCTTTCACATCTGCCTAGCCCACATACCCTTGCCAATACTCACTCTACAGTGCCATTGATAAAGTGCGATTATCCCCGATCCAGTGATTGGTGAACTAGTAGCTGCTTTCCCAGACCAACTTGGGGCGGGTTTACCACTGCCCTTCTCGCAGCTTGTTAAAGTGAAACCTGGGTCACAGTGGGTAACCCAGAACTCTATAAAGTATTCGGCTTGGTTACCATCGGCTTGTTTTTTCACTCATTTGAATGTTTAACGATTGTTTTTCTGTTGCATTTCACTGACGCTAACCCTATTGCGTAGTTATTTTTTAAATACCCACTAGTATACCCATTTCCTCGGTGGTTACATTATTAGCAGTTCTTTGTGTTATTCCAACTTCCGCTTTTACATAATATATCTGATAGCTGTCCCACCTCCACCTTTGCCCTTGTACTCATTACCGTAACCCACTACGTGACACATAATGCTCGGTAACGTGGGCTTATTAGCGCCCTTGACCTTTGCCATTCTATTGTTAGTTGCCCTGGTATCCACGAAAGAACTCAAATGCTTATCTCCTTCTGAGCGAGGACCAGACCAAGCTACCTACACCATCAAATTAAAGGAGGGTATATCTATAGAAGTCGTGACTTCGATTATTGAAAAGGGGGTTAACTGTTCCGGAGGTACGGTGACGAAGGTGGATCCCAGCACTAATGTTGTGAGCGCTATTTTCCCTAAAAAGTACCGCATCGAACTTGAGAATATGGACGACGTGGTCCAAAACATAGATGAAAGTGACATGGTTATTTAAAACCGGGTCAGAAGACGTGCTCGCAAATAAAGTAACCTTTTGCTTGGTCTGTTGTGATAAACTTCTGGCGTAAGTGAGTGAGGGCAGACCGTGAGCCCAATATAACCACTTGGCGATTAACAGTTATTCTGGTCCCCCCCCCCCCCTTCCACCTTAAACATCTAATTTGATTTGTGGGATGGATTGCGGGATAAGGTCTTGTAATTGATAAATGGGTGTACACTGTTATGATTATCAACTTGTACATGGCTGGTTTTTTTTGTTTACAAGGGAGCATAAATTTGCTGTAACGTTTTGCAGTCATTTATCCAATATTACTCGATATAATAAATCATTTTGAGGTAGGGTTTTTCTCTGCAAATTGCAATTGTAAACGAGGCTTTTGCTCCTTGAATTACTTGCGGTGTTTGTAAGGTGGTAGGCTACCGCACTATTATCTCTCAGTCCAGCTCAAACACCGCTGACTATATGATCACGTGATCATTCCTTTCGACTTGGTGGGGATGACAGCAGTGATTTTTGTGGCAGAAGGCCACAGACGGGCAGTACACACTTCTTGAGCTATAGTGAAATATTTATGGGGTTGGTATGGTTGTTGTATTTTTTTAAAACCAAATCTTCACACATTCCCTCCAAAGATCGCACGTAATTTGTAAACATTCCGCTTATTGTTGAAGCCTTGCTTTTGCTCTTGTGCCCACGCCTAATCCTAGACACTCGTCTTTATATTTCCCTATTACAAGTATGATCCAACTACGAAGCTGTCTCAATGTCATTGATAATACGGGCGCCCTGTTAGTCGAGTGCGTCTCACTTTTAAACAATGCAAAGACCGCTCGGGTGGGAGATGAGATTGTGGTAGCGGTTACCAAAGCCCGTGCGGTGAGCGACGGAACATTACCATCCATGGCCACGTCCAAGATCCGGAGGGGGGATATTCGACGGGCGTTGATTGTACGAACGAAAAGTCCGGTGGGTCGACTGGACGGTCGGTACGTGCGGTTTGACGATAATGCGTGTGTTTTACTTAATAACCAAAAACAACCGCTGGGTACTCGTATCCTAGGGTTGGTATCGGCCGACATTAAAACGAAGGGCTGGTCTAAAGTAATTTCACTTGCTCCCAAGATTATTTAAAGTGGAGGGTCTTGTTCTATTGTAGGTCCGTAAGCATCATATTGAATCTGACCTTTCTTCATAGGTAAACTCGATATCGGATGTCCTATTGAAGGTGATACCGCACTATTGCAGGAACATGCGAGTGAATTACAACATCTTTTGAATAACTCCAGCGTATTTTTTTTAGAATAAATAATCTGCAATCGTTTGAAGCATGACATTTCTTAATAAAATGATTTTTTTTGATATATCCGTTAAAACCAGGCCCTGTACCTCAAAAGAATACCTCGATTTACAATGATTTTGATCTCGCCAAAGTACGTCAACAGGTGAACCCACTTTATTTCCCTCCACAGTCGCTTTCGGTGTTCCCGTTCTTGACTTGGAAGTTTTCAATTTTTTATTTTTGTGCCTTGGCCCATTGTAACCAGTGACATGCACTAGTTCGATTCTTTCCATGAACTCCCAAGAAACTTTACCAAATACTCAACGCTTCGTGTTGCGCGAACACCAAGGTGCGGTGAACGTCTGTCGGTATAATGCCGAAGGCAATTACTGTTTAACCGGAGGTCAAGACAAGCACATCCGCCTCTGGAACACCACCACCGGCCTAAAAGTTATTACCTTGGAAGGGCACGGCTGGGAAGTATTGGACATTGCCGTGGCTTCCGACCATACCCGTTTCGCTTCTGGAGGTGGGGATCGATCGGTGTTTCTTTGGCATGCGGGACGGGGGGAGTTGGAACGCAAGTGGGCGGGACATACCCAAAAGGTCAATGCGGTAGCGTTTAACCCATATAGCAACGTATTGGTCAGTGGTTCATTTGATACTCAGGTACGGTTGTGGGACCTTCGGTCGTCCACAAGGGCTCCTATTCAAGTATTACGGGATGCCAAAGATAGCGTAATGGCATTGGACGTGGCGGACCATACTATAACGGTAGGATCCGTGGACGGTTTTGTGCGGACGTACGATATTCGTCAGGGTGTACTTACTAGTGATTACATTGGCCACCCGGTGGTGTCCTTGAGTAGAACTCGGGATGGCACTTCACTGTTGGTGGGAACTCTCGATCATACGTTACGCCTGTTTGATGTTACGCGGGGTAGTCTACTCAACCAGTATACGGGACATCGCAATGGTACGTATCGAATACGAAGTTGTCTCTCGCGTGCGGATACCCTGGTCATGGGCGGTTCCGAAGATGGTACCATATGGTGTTGGAATACTTTAAATGTAAGTAGCCCGTATCTTTTGTTTTTCTATTTCTATTTTTTTTCCTGTTCCTTCACCGACTCCGCTAGGCATCTTCTAGAGTGAAACTTCTCACTACGGTATGCTACTGATCAAACTCTTCAGGGTTTTACTGACATTAATTGGTTATATCTATTACTATGATTCGTCATGACATGGATTACATAGGCACAGCCTGTAGACACCCTCAAAGGTCACACAAACGTGGTCACTTGCGTCAGTTTTCACCCTCGCGAATCTAGTATGATATCTGCTTCGGCTGACGGCAGCGTAATCATATGGGATTAGTTCCCCTCCTTTCTTTCCTTCGTACACGATACGTTTAATTTTTGGATTGTACATTACCTCGTATCTTCGCCTCATCTATCTATTTATTGTATAAAAGCCAAGCAAACAAGTCACTCTATTTAATCATACTGGTCCAATCGTATTTCCCCCAATGGGTGAGTTTTCGGAATTCATTCACCCGCTGTCTACGGAATGCCACACTGGATCCCAAACGAGGGGGTCGGCGGTACAAATTGGGAGGCAAGTCCAACATCCCCGCGATAACTTGTTTGCCAAAATAATGCGGAAAGAGTTCATTGTTTTCGATCACATGTCCTAATCCTCCGTCCAAAGTGAGCCACACGTGAAAATAGGGAACTTTGGGAGTGAGCGTTTTCCGAAACCCACCGGTGGTCACAAAAGACTCGGACTGACTTGTACTACCTTTGGCAAAACTCGGGGTTTGTTGCTTCAGGTCGGATAGTTTGGTTTGCTTGAGAGATGTATCAATGACTTTGCGATGCTGTGTCCATTCATCGTCTGCTGTCAGAATGGCTTCTTTAAAATACACGGCGATTTCGTCGGTGAATTCTTTGGGGATGGGGATGCACTCAATAACCACGTGACGGCCATTTCGCGGAGTAACATTGGTCACTGTTTCCAGGAACACCACCGTTCGCTGTTGGGCATCAAAGGCGTACAGCAAGCATTTCATAAAATTCTATCAGGTGTATAAAATTCATAGGGTGAGGCCAACTCTAGTATTAGTAAATGATAGTCTGGTGTACCACTGCTAGACCGAAAAGATTAACAGATGAAAATGAACGTAAAAACCAAGGTATATATAGAGTATCGATACTTACCCGTATCTCCGTCCAGGCATCATCTTCGCAATTTAGCGTGGACACGGTGTGCTGCAGCGGAACAATTACACAATGGCCAGGCACCAGTGGTTGCTCAGCCGGGAGACCCAAGTACACCTGGGTGCCAATAGAAACGACGGGGATCCTGGGCGGTGTAGGAGTAGCATCGCCGCTGGCATCCTTTTCGGGAGTCTGGAAACAGTAGGGACAGGAAGCCAAACTTTTATAGTCGCTAATGGCCAAATTCTGCTTCTGTTGGTTAGTTAGCCCATGTCGGGTTTGGGCCAAAACCTCGGCATGGTCGTCCAAATATTCCAAATCATCCTCGAACCGCGCGTTACGGGAAATCTTTTGCGCCATTTGTTTATCCATACTGGCTTGGTTGGCGTATCTCTCCTGGTGTAATAGGGTTAAAATACTGTCGTCCTTGCCGTCTTCCATGGCAGATTGGGGCGCACGCTGGCTTTTATGACTAGTTTCGGTAACTTTGGGCTGCAAATGTCGTAGTAACGGGTCTTGATCTAGATTTAATGGTAGACCGCGGTCGTCAAAGTTGGGCAAGAGTCGACGTTCCTGGTTAAGCGGAGGGGATGTAGAACGGTTATTGGTGGACTATTAAACGGTAGTGGTATAATACTTTTACATGTTAGTACACATTCTATGATTTCAGGTCAGATACGCGCAAAACTCTTGACAGTTCCAGTTTCCTCGCCAATATTGTCTTACCTGAGTTGGCTTATCGGGTTGGTCTACGGGCGTAGGCTTTTCTACCCACAAGTCATGCAAGTCCGCCAGTCCTTCCAATGTTTTAACCGTTTCCTTTGAGGAGCCTTCCTCCTTTGACCGGTGTTTATGTGAACGGTCATGTCGGGACCTTCCTGACTTATGACGGGGCTTATCACGACTGGGACTTTTACTACGACTTCGGTGGCGACGTTTGTGCTTCTTGTCCCGGCGAGAGCGCGTTGGTGATTCCTCACCCATAATGTCGGGCGTAGTGGTGAAATCTAGCGAGAAAAAAATGGTACCGGTATGAAACTTTAAAGGGATACGAACGCCACGTCCAATATGGTTATACTCGGAAAAAATAAATAAAAATAAAGGTCGCGGAGATGCCCTACAAATGAAACTCTAGTGGTGGTGGTTGCCTACCGTGGCTTGAACCCTCTTTGAATAGTCCCCGCCATCCATACGTTTGCCGTGTGAGACTTGGTGTAGACCAGTAGAAACCATCAGAGTCCACATTTGGGAAATTGCTAT
>JANBPY010000449.1:0-10253 GCA_027577015.1 Dispira parvispora
CACAGGGGGATTTTTAGTTTCACCATTGGGCAACGTGCGCGGGTACACCATGGACCCCATAAATGGTTTGTGTACGCCAAAGACGTCGATCGTAATACCATTTATGTTGCCCCAAGGCATGACCACCCACTCCATTGTATTATCCAGCTCACAGCTATTCACCCTTCCTGGCTGAATCCTACCGATGCACAGTTTGCCGCTCGGTTGCAGCAGGGCATTCTGCTGCAAGCACAGGTACGGTATAATCAGGTACCGCGGTGGTGTCATGTGCAGCAAATGGACGAGCACCTACTTCGGGTGCAATTTGCGAGTCCTATCCGAGGGGTTGCTCCTGGCCAGGTAAGTTTGTCAACGTTGCTAAGGAGTGTTGGTGTGGAATATGGCACTGTCGTGAGCGTTTATTTACGCAGTGTATAAGATAAGCACGATGTGATATTGCCAGAGATAGATATTGGGTGAAGGGAGGTATGCGTCGAACATGTGGTAATGAGCGTCCTTAAAAATGCTATGCAATACATTAATATCTGTTACAAGCTGCACTGCTGCTCCATATGTATTCTGAACGGGATGAATGACCACAGTATATTGTGTTCTACCAGGGTGAAGAGTGTATGGGGAACGCAGTAATTGAAAACACCGGCCGGTCGCCATGAACGAGATTAACGTGCGGGTGCATTTTCTCATCCTTGGCTTGCTTCATACTGCATCCGGTTTCTGGTACGTGGAACGTTACCAATTTAGGCTCATGGATTCAGGAAACAGTCACAGTGATATGGGAGGGGTATCCGCCCAGCAATGGGACACGTAATAAAAAAATGTGACTAGTATAATTTGGAGAGGTATTAGTGGATATTATTAAAACGGGAGTGAACTATTGGGTACAGAGAGTTGCAAGAAATAGACATAGTCAAAATGTAATAAATTTAAACCGCAAAAAAAATCACATTATTAATGAGGAAGAAAAAGTTAGAATCCAAACAAGCTAAAGGCTTGAAGGATGGCAAAATATAGTGGGGATTTAGTTATTCTTTACTCGCAGCACGTGAGTTACTAGGAATTGCTTAACCCGAAGAACGGCCTGGGATTGCAGAACGTACAGTACAACGCACCACATGACTAGCGCATTACCCCATGCATACAGGTAATAGGCCCGTTGGAAACCCCACAAGAGTATCAGCACAATGTAAAGGTTAAATGCCCAGTGGGTCAGCATGGCTAACCAAGATTGGGCTACCCAGTTCCACGCCTGTCTGGGCTCCTGGGTAGCAGGGCTGGAAACGGTATCTAACGATTCCATGGATGTGTTGGAGAGAGACTTGGTAGGACTTGATAAACCCCCGTTGGAATTCTCCAATCCACCTTGGGACACCACCATCGCCCACAAACGTTTAAGGGATGACATGGCGCGTGGGGAATCCGGGACATGAGGATGGGCTTCCAAAGTCGGGTCGCAATGGGCAGATTGCCGCTGGGAAAGGTCTGTCAAGCCATATCCATTTTTCGATGGATCCTTGACCAGTCCACCGACAAAACGGGGCAGCATAAAACTGGCGTTAAATTTAACCATTAAATAAAACGGGGCAATCCACCACAGGCTATGATCTGACGAAGCGTCTTCTGTCCAGTGAACTGACAAGTTACGTATCCACACGATAATCTCGGCCGCATTGTATGGTAAAAGTAAAAACATGAAAATCAGCACCGTCATTTGGTAATACAGTTGATGTTCCAACACCCGTTGGTACAAGTAGAGTGTCTGGGTACCTAATTCATCACCATGGGGACTCGGTTGTGGAATTTTACCGTTTGGTTCTACGGGTTCCACGGTAATCAAAGCCGGAAAAGAAAGGGTGGTGCTAGAATTCGTTTGGGCAGCACGGGAAGATGCTATAGCCTGTGACTTGTGGGTCACCTGCTGCGCGTCCAAGGAATATTCCAACGTAGCCTGTCCGTCTGGTAGTGTCCCTCGGGTCCCATCGTCAATATCGCTCGTTCTTCTTTTGGCTCGTGCTTTCCGCTCCAACGGGCTCAGCGCCTGAACACTGTCCAAAGTTTGTAAACAGGCCAGCTCTGTGCGAGTCTTGACACAATTGAATAGTTGTACTACCCACAAAGTGGAATATAAAAACTGGTACGGCATAAATACCTTTACCATAAGTAACACTGCCAGGGCGGAGATAACTTTGCGGGGAGTACCCCACAGGTCACGGATAGCAGGAATCGCATGTGGGCTCCCCGTCGGCTGACCCGACAGTGCCAGATTATACTCACTCGAGATGACGTCCCCTTTTCCCGGGGTACCGTGATGGGAAGTATACACAGAAGGAACAGTTTGGGACTTCCACCACCATGTCCAAGGCATCACGTATCGCATGGAACGTAAATAGTAAGTTAAGCGACCTCTTTGGCGCCACAAACGGTGGAAAAGACTGAGTCCATACACCAATATAGAACACGCTGCCCACAGGATCGTCAGCACCCCTAACGAAGTAGCACTAAGCAACAGTAGTACCAACCAGGTACCTTCTCCGCGGTAACCCAGCAGGAGGTTACTAACGGTGGCAAATAGAGTATAATGGCTTTTTTGGTCAGCCAAATATCGCAACAGTTCACTTTGCGCCCACGACATCGCAACTAGACCGCCAGTCACCCAAAGAAACTGGTGTCGAATTATATAAGCCAACGCCCGAGAAAAGGACACAAACTGACCTTGCTCATTCCAAAGTCGCCACTGACTTTTCCAAACCAGTAGACAATAAACCGTCAAAAACCCAAGTAGCGTAATGTCGTACCGTTTAAACAGGCGAGCCATGGTGCCCCCCAGGTCCAACGACAGGGTTACTGAGTATTGGTAGGCTACAGTGGGATCGTTGATCAATGTTAGCCGAAGTCCCGACCATTGATGGATGCCATCCAATCCGCCGGTTGCTGTTCGGCTTTCCAGTTCCATAGTAGGGATATAGGGACCCCGTCGATGGAAATTAAGCGATACCTGTTGGGGGTTATACCAGATGCGACCATCTCCAGCACTAGAATCGGCCTGTTGGACCAGCAGCGGAAACAATGGGGCGGCTGTTTCAAGATTAGCAGGCTCCGCGTCTGCAGGTAGCGCGGGGGCGTCGCTTTGCACGTGCATCCGGTAGGCAAACAAAGGATTATCAGGTAATTCCAGCTGTACAACGGTGCGTAATTTACCAGCTGTGCGTATACCATTGATTTGGTAACCGGTAGTCAGGGACGACACCAAGAGTTGGGCTAAACTCACCTTGGCGTGGTGTTCGGCGTGAAACTCTGGTTCTGTGAGCACGGACTCATGGTCTCCAGGCGCTAAAGGTAAGGTGTACCGTTGTCCCACTAGGAAATCCAAATGAGAATACAAACTGCGACGATCATGGGGCTGTGGAGTATAGTAGAGAGCGACCAAGTCAAATTCGTCGAGTACTGCTGGTGGTATAGTCAGGTACTGATAACTGTGGCGCTGATGAGCAGCAGGTTCCGGATATAAAAAGGCCGGCAACCGAGTAGCAGCCGCAGATACGCTACGGCAGGAGTGGATCTGGCCCGTCAGGTCAGCCCAACGTAATGGATTATCCGCTGTAGGATGGGTGTCTTCACGGGGGGAATGGAGCCCTTGGGACCAAGGGAATTGTTCCGCAGGGGAAGGCTCGGTACGGCAAAGAACCATATCCACATCGTTGGTCATAAAAGAACGACCAGTCATGAATTCCCATTGTACTGGGGGATGATCCAGACGGAGACCATCTTTTGATTTCTGGATACTGAAGAGATAAATAATGGACTCATCTAGGGGTGTCCTTTGTGAATCAGGTAAAGTACGCGAGGTCAGTGTAATTCGATCACTATCCTGGAATATAGGAGACACATGGGTATCTGGTGGAAAGTAAACTGGTTGATCAGGTAATACAGTACCCCATATGTGTTTGTAGGCTGGGCTGTGCTTTTCCGGGAGTTCCACATAAACGACATCGGATGGCCCTTTGTCCACTTGCGGAGATGGCGCTGATATGGTATCAATATCATCGGAAGAAGGGTCGGAAGTCGGATATGGCCAGTGGTATTCCGTATCCAGCGTGTCCAAATCTGTGGTCAACCACCACCGAAGAGCATGCATACGTTGTGGAAGGGGCTTGGTTTGACCCGGACGATGGGCATCCACGATTGATGTGAGGGTATAACTTAAAATATCCACCATTTGCCGACACCATAGGATGGATAAATGGTCCATCGATAGCCACACCCCAGGTATCTGGGTGGTGAAGGCAGTAAAACCGTGGTGGGCTGGGACCGATGTGTCGATAAAGGCCAAATCAGAACTCACCATGGAATCTAAATTACCACCGGCAATCGAGACGATACTCATATCAGCGAGTAAAGATACGTTGTTGGGGGTATTGAACTGGTTAATCCAAAAGTTGTTGTTTTGTTCGTAGAGTTGGCCGACGTAGGACTCGAGAGCCGCGGGGGGTGCCATGTGGGGCGAGGCCAAGGTTATGATGGTATTGATTGAAAATGGCCGGTGGTTAGCCAAAGTCACCGCTGTTCGGGCGACCACTCCACCCATGGAATGACCAATGACCACAACGGACTGTGGTAAGGCCCACGGAACGGTACCCTGGTCAGAAGGGTCCAACAAACGACGGTATTTTGCCCTTGTTTCCGGGTAAAGGGATAAGATGTAATCTATGGCGTCGTTGACAAACTCGGCTTGTTCAAGCAAGGAGTAGCCATGAAGGGCGGTAAACTCTTCGTTGAGGTCGAGAGTGAAGAAATCAAATCCAATGTTGCCCTGCTCGTACACCTGGCGAGGGAATTGGGTACGATCCTGTTCAAACTTCCGCGCGGTCACCGAGGCCAGTGACCGTACTTGTTTATAGCTACCAGCGTGTCCTGGAATAAAGAGCACCGGAATACGAAAAGGTTCATCCAGTAGATCATCCACACCGCCTTCCCGATACAGATACAGGGTGTATTTTTGCGCAAAGCGTGACCTATGGACGTCCAACCCAGTTTGTTTAATGTAGACAGGATAAAGATAAAACAAGTCGCATCCTTTCCGTTCTGGGGACCGCACGAAAAAGCACACCATCATTGATCCCAGTACTACCAAGGCCAACCCCACTACCGCCAACAAACTCCCCACGCCCCGTGGCCAGTGCCTTGTTCGCCACAGTGGGTGCTTGGAAACCATGGGACTTGAAGCCTGTGGCGTGGAAGGGAGCATGCGGTCCAGTCCACTATCGTCGTCGTCATTGGAACTTTCCCGGGTGTCACTTCCGCGTCGTCGGTTGCAGGAGGGTACTAGAGCCCCACCAGGGTGTTCGGCGGCGCTACTGCCTCTGCACGCGGGGACCATCGCCGACGAACGCATGCCAACGGTGGGATTGCGAAGCAGATTTTGGGTGGGGGAAGCTGCAGAACAGGGAACGTCGGGTGGATGACGATGGGGTTCGTCGTTGTCGTGGGACGAGGGGATAGTAATTGCGACACTGGACTGTGGGAAAGTGGTGATAGTGCGGGATACGGGTTTGGGCATGGCACACAAGGCAAAGAGAGGTTACGAAGGTTGGATATGTATAGGTACTTTTATACCCGCGTGGTGTGCCAAACCACCCGAACAAGTTTATGTCAAGAGTTACAACAGTCGAATGTATGTAGACTCTAGACTTTTTCCAAGCTCGGGGAAATAAAATACTGACCACGTAACACAAGGATATACACGCTTTGGTTGACAAGAGGAAAATAAAATAAAAGCAGTACGCCAACTCACGAGGTACAAACCGAAACGGATATGTTAATACAGGTGTCACTCGATTCACAAAAAGTCTCGAAATGCTGAACAGTTTATACTGTTTTAACCATTTAAGCGGTTGTGGAAATACAAAAAAACTGGGATTTAAGTAGTACAAAGGGTACAACGGTAACTGAACACAAGCTAGTAAAAATACAACCGAAAAGTTCAAGCAATTGTGACACCCAACAAGCCAGTACACCACCCTTCTATGCTTTTACAACGAGAGAAGAAAAAGAAAAAAATAATGACGAATGCTGACGGCAGTATTAAATAAAATGGGAGAAAATAATGACACAGAGAATTCTCAGGTTTGACTGATAATATCGAGTTGCGGTTTCAGGTCAGCCAGAGTGGAACTGACAGCACTAACGTTATAGTGGCATTAGCCATTTTTTGACATTCAGCGTTTAATTTTTCTATTTAGAAAAAGTAATTGTACAAACACCCAACCGTTCCTCATTGATACCAGCTACCTTCGGCCTGGTCATTGGTTCGTCCACCAGCCACGAACAAGCCCTAAACCCAGCAGTCATTGGCAAACGCATTAATGCAAGGAATCGGTTTCCCGCTAGACAATTAAAGAGTTCCCATACACTACACCACCACTTTTCGACCGTCCAAGTTGTCGCGTATCCCCACGCGTTTCTACAGTAACAAGCGTGCTAATCGATGGGACAAGGCGAGGATGGTAATGTTTATTTGTATTTTTCAGATACTATTTATGTTTTATTGATGAGTCAGAAATGCCGCTCTCAGGAAGGGAAGTGGTCGCAGGTGCGGCCCCTAGGGTATCCACAGAGTGTACACTGGGTAAAGGGGGTGAACCAGCCCATGGCGACCGGGATATGACAACATAATACTTACCCCTGGTTAAAATTTCAGTGGCGAGTGTGGGGTCGGTGGGTGAGGGGGAAACGTCATCCAGAGTGGGGATGCGGAAGAGCGCGTTTTTTGGCAGAGGGTCTTCGGGCTTCAATCCCAGACGTTTCCGTCGTTCGGCTTCTAAACGCAGCACCGCCGTCTTTTGCATTTTGAACGTAGTTACGGCGTACGAATCCTGATGGGCAGCATACATCAGAGATGCGTGTTTGGAATTCAACATATCCGTGGGGTTGGCCATGATGTTTGACTCAGCAGCCGGTCGAGTCTGAACCACCGTCACCAGTGGGACCTGCTTTAATATTTTTTGATAGGCCCGTCGAATGGCACGATCGGTCGGGAACCGGACCCGAGCCAGTTTCGGGGAAAGCCGCCAAGTTGACTCGGGCCCTTCCTTGGCGTTCGCTGCCAGGAAACCCAACGTAATTGGTTGTCGTACAGCACTACACCGACCATATTCCGTGTGCTGGTACCGATGTAAGTTCTCAGCCATGCTTGCAGCGAGTTTCGTCATGTCGACAGCGTGCTCAGTGGACAGACGGGATTTTCGCTGTCCAAATTTTCCCTGCCAAAATCTTTGCCGGATGGTTTGAGGATGGGTGCGTTTCTTGAGCCGGGATTGTTCCTGCTGTAACCACTCGTTTAGTAGAGCAAACATTCCCTTTTCAGCACGGTGTTCCAACATTCTTACTGTGGGCCCCGGTAAAGGGGGTTGTACTTTACCCAGCAAGTACCGAAAATGCTTGCGTCGACCCAGATATATCCGTCGGGGTGAGTCCATAGACCGGTGCACTAACTCGGGATTCATTTTGCTACCTTGGAATTGCATCAAAGCATGAAGTACTGGGTGATGGGTCACGTCCATACGTTTGCGTTCAGGTAAATAGAGATACGGCCGAAGTAATGCGTTTCGAACTGGACCCACCCGTCCGTAGGCGTATTCCAATATATGCTGTACAGCCCGGTGTCTACCCTGATTAGCCCAATGCAATCGTTTAACTAAAAACTTGGCCACGTTAATTCGCATTTTGATGCGTCTGGGATCGGCAAGGGTCCGATAGCGGTTGAACCGTAGTCGAATGTGTTGTCGAAGAAGGAGCTGCGCATTGGGATCAAAGAACTGGCCGATTTCACGTTGAATACTACGGTAAGCATGCAGGGCTTCTAGTCGGTAATTGACCTGTTTGGCCACCGTAGTTGTGCGCGTGAGGAATTCCATAGGTCGTTCAGTGTCGTCACCAACTTGCCTGCTTCCAAAGTGTAAGCAAACAATTACCCTCGGCTATACAAGGCAAATATACAAATAGGGGTGTTTTAAGCGAATAAGTAAACCGAGTCAAGAGTCAAGAGAGGGTACAAATGTGAACCGCTTGCTAACAGGTCAATTTAGCAGAATAATTTGATCAGGAAATGAAAAAGTTGAGAAACACAACAAAATAAATACGGGCTTAGGTCACTAGGGCTAACTTTGGTCACCTCACGGGTCATAAACCACTTCGTTTACTGAATTACTGGTAGCTAACACAACCCCGTCTTGGGCAGACGAATAGAATAATTGCGCTTGACACTTTATTGGACATTTCATACACAAGTACACGCACTCCAAACATAAAACTCGGGCTACAAAAAAGCATTTTTTAGGCTAGGAATGACCCATAACGATACATGTAGAGCTAAATTTTCATGTTCACACTATTACGTACGTCGTTTTCCGTCAACGTTTGGAATGCATCGTCGGTGGCCTGGATGGTGGCCTTGAATTCCTTGGCCATGATTTCCCGGATACGCGCATATTCGACACTCGCATCAACCGAATCACCTTCATTTCTGGTCGGGGCTAGCATAGGATCAGATATGGGTGCCCATAGTCCCTCTAAATCGTACGTTCGACGAGCTTCAGGTGACAAGATATGAATAATAATGCGTCCCAAATTAAGGGTGACCCAGTCTTCACAATCGGCTCCTTCTACCCGCAATCGTAACCGTTGTGATGGTTGAATACCATGCGCTCGCTGCAATGCCTTGAGTGTCTTTTGCACATCCATCACCAAAGCTGAGCTTTGACGGTGGGAGAGGGCTTCTGCCACCACCATGTACTCGGTCCAGTCGCACTTTTGACGCATATCAATCACCGTCATGCACTGAGCCCGCGCATACGACAGTATATCGGCACACACCATTAACCAGTCTTGAGTAGTCGTCAACGAGGTCCAGCGGTGAGCCAAGGGGTGTACGTCGGCCCAGGCTACGTTGGACAAAGCACCAGTTTCGGCCGTACGTTCCGCATCCACCGCACGCTGACGCCGTTGCCAAAGGGGCACTTGGCTCCCCCGGTCTGGTGAAGCAAACTGACGTGTGGCCAATGGACGTTCCGGCAAGGCTTCGAAATCAGGATCAACAAACCACGTATCTACCTCTGTAGAGTCGGTTGGTTCTTTCTCTGGCAAGTCTTCTTCGGTCACGTTGCGTGCTGCACCCTCACTAGGGGACAAATGAGTGGTGTAAGAATGTAAATGGCTTGGTAGGGTCGACCCAAGGACTTTTAGGATTGGTCCACCCATGCGAACCGTCGGTGACCTGTGTCGCACGGCATTTGAAAAACCATTGACTACGGTTACAGGTAAACGTGTTGAAGAAAAGAATCTCGAAAACATGGTCTAGTAAATAAATATGCGCAATTCTATTGATTTAAGGATGGCAGTAAAGTCATGAGAGCAGAAAGGAAACTATAGAAAAAAATGCTATGGAACACGTCAAAGGTTCTAACGGTTTTGCATGAAAGGAAAAAAAAAGTTGACATGCACCAGTGATCTGCTTCGCTTGGGTCCACAGAAAAGCACAGCCAACCCAAGAAGAGACCAGTGCTTCAGCATAGGCTGATAGTGCCATCACAGGGGCTGTTCCTATACGGTTTCAGTGAGGATCAGACTAACCCTACCGCTCTATCCATTGTTGGCAAAGATTGTACCGAATTAGCCAGTATTTGCAAGAGTCGGGTTTAGTACTGAATAGAGTGTAGAAAAATACGTGTATGAATTTACTGTTGCTGATTTGTTAATTGGTATTTAAATCACTTTATTTTGACCGTTTCTACGCTAGAACCAGAGTAAACTATCAAAATGAACAAGAAACCTCTATACCACACTGATACTCTTGAATCCCCAAGGTAATTTTTAACGGCAGGAAAGACAGTGAGATTCAAAGTGGAAAGGCATTGCTTCTATTCCCCTGCCCATGAGAAATATGGAATATAAAAGGGAAAAAATATTAGGAGTCATGGTGACGTTTTGTTGATTTCATATACAATCCACAATTATCTTAGTCATAACATCTTTAGATATTATATTGAAAGGAAATTCAAGGATCGAAAGGGCCATCGAAAAGATAGAAGCAGTTACTGGTGAATCAAACTTTTTAATATTGCACACACTACAGCCCCATTGTGCCTCTATTTTACAATGCTGGTAACAGACTATAAAACGGAATGTTTAAAGACAGGCCGGATCATTGAACGCATGGTAAAAACCAATTTCTGGTTCATCAACGCCCTGATTATCGACCC
>JANBPY010000450.1:0-10252 GCA_027577015.1 Dispira parvispora
ATCGCAATAATCACATCTTGTAACTCGAGATCCTCTGCGGTCAGTTCGTATTCGATATTGACTTCCGTACTTCCGTCACCCACTGGTGAGGGCCAGCAATTGATGACGATGGGCAATTGATCCTCGTCCTGTGAGACAACTCGCCATTTGAGTAACCCCACCGGTTGGTTGACTGGGAAGTGGCGGGAAGCATCCCGGAGAGCCAGTACATTGTCATTTTGGAAACGCTTCTTATCCACTTGGGGATGAGTTTTAATTTGTGCGCCAGCTCCACTATCCGCATTAACCTGCAGTACTAAATGGCTGGTGTCGGGGTTGGAAACCATTAGAGTCAGGTCACCTTTCACCTCCATGGCTTCTACGCCGCCGTCGCGGTTGATCACCGCCGAGATGTGTTCCTCAATCTGCACATGGACGTCTTCCCGATCCACCTCAGGGGAAGCCTGGGCAGCGGGTTCCAGTTGCAGTTGGGTTTCCATTTGCCTCACCAACTCGGGTTCACCGGGAGGCAACAAGCCAGGCACGTGTTTATCCTTTTTGCTACCTAGCTTCATACCGCGGCCCTTGAGCGCACCCGACTTGCTGGATCCCGATGCCTTGGGTAGCGCGGACGGCACCCTATCCTCGTAGTCGAAGGAAGCACCGGTAGACTCCACCGGGGAGTATGCACTCTTTACGGTGCTGGCAAACGTCGAGAGTGAGTTGGTAAATGGAGAACCACCACCCCCTAGACCATGCTTGTTGGCTTCCTTACGCTGCAAATCAAACTGCTTAGCCCGGCGCTTGAGTTCTTCCTTGGCCTCGCGTTCCTTATTCTTGGCGATGGCCTCTTGGATTTTCTCTTCCTGGCTCTCCATCTCCATGATGGTTGTAAGTTGGGCCATATTAACATTTTCCCTTAGGCCCAAGTTGACAATTTCGTCAAACATACACAATATTTCAAAGCAGTGTTCCAGCACTATGTATTCGTGAACTCCGCTACCGCCACATACATCCGTGGCTGCCCGGGCGAAGAGGTTCAGCGTATCAATGTCCTGGACGATGTTCGACTGGTGGTTGGTGATAAGCACCATGTACAGGGTATCCATGGGCTGGTATACATAACGTATCGATTCGGTGTTGATAATGGTATGTTGTTTACCCACGCTCATGAGTTTGGGAAATGAAGCCAAAAGGCCTTCGATACGAGAACGCGGCATTTCCACAAACTGCCGGGAAACCAGAGGTTTCCCCGATTTAGTACACAACGCAGCCGCTAGTACAACCTACAAGACACAGCGCCGACAAATGCCAGTTCAGGCATCACCACCAGTATTTAACCAGGATAACCATTGACGCACCATTCTTTGGGTTAGTTTTGGAACTCTGCTTAGTGTCATAATGGGCCGGAATTTACTCGGCTACTCCAACCGCCAAACAAAATAAAGTAATACATGCTTTTCACCACAAGGGAACACACGTCCATCCTGGGGCTACCCCAGTTATTGTCAGTGGCCCCATCCACGACGCACTGAAACATTTGCTTTCACCGACTGACACCTTGCAGATGGAATTCCATCCATCAGGCACTACCTTGGTGTACCAACGTCTTCATCCTGGCTGCTTTACAACTCCTCCAAAGCATATAATCGATAGTCGGTGGGGGGGGGGGTTGAAACTCCACTCGAAACCCCCCATCATGGGAGGGGGACGGAATTTGCCCGCCTGTTCACCTAGCCATCCAATGGACATGTAAACACTTGCACAGCAGCCCAGTATCTCGTTGTCGGATACTTCATCCGAACAATGACTTACCATTGTTATAAATGCTCTACACAGTGTGGTCAACGCCTGGAAGTAACTGGCAACGCGGATGAAAAGGCACCGATGCAGGTCTTGCGAAAATTACAATGAACCTCCCAACAATTATCGAATGGGATGGAGAGAAACAAGTGACACGCACAGAGCAAGCCAAAGGAAAGTATAAACACAAAAAGATGAATTCCGCTGGTAACCGACGAACAGCGTTTGAAAGATGGGCAAAATCTATTGAAAAGATGAGAGTGACGCTTTCTGTAGGTTACCCAAGCCTTACTCCGCAAACAACACTACCAGTGGCTGGCTGGGGTGGGGCACAGCCAGGGAACCTTTCTGATCACTTATTTCACTTTCTCCTCCCGCTCGAAATCCATCGATTTAACAAATACCACTGCCCTATTAGGCCTTTATTAATGAAGAAAAATAACATCGGTGTCCAAGACCATGGCACAACTGGGGTGATTATGTCATCCAATAAATTTACCCAAAGCAATAGTAATAATCATAAATGCGCAGCCGTTTCATAGGCCATACACAGGTTTCCAGGGTGAGCTCTTGGCCTTAGTTGTAGCACCTAAGGATACCAAACGGGCAGTGAAAATAGTGCCAGAATATCGCTACCCACATGTGAGGGAAAACTGACCATCCCTTCAGGGCTTTTCACCCAAAAGAGTCAGAGGAAAACTATGAAAGGAATCCATAAATCATACAGCCGATTAATTTCCAAGTACCGCAATGGCCTATGGATTATCAACCTTTTCAACACCACAAAGGGTCATGTGCACACATTAAAAGAAAGTTATTTGGTAGGTTCCGGCTGTGCTGCCCCAGGTTCAGCGGGTTCGGCATCATCCACCATCACATAAGCTGAAGGCACTATCCCGGCCTGTTTCTGTTCATTCTCCACCCGCCACCAGTTAGGATCCGAGCTGTCCAACACCGTAACTTCTTCGTTCGCCGTTACGGAAAGCTCGTCGTCATGTTGGGCGGTATAGGCATAGATGACATGGGCCTTTTGAGATTGAGTGGACCCCCGGTCTCCCGCCTGTTGAACGTACATATTGGGAAAGTACCCTCTTTTACTGGGGTCCCTTTCGTACCAGCCGTACCACCAGGCTTCTTCCCAATGTGTCGATTCTGGCACCAAGATTATCTCACCGACGGTAAAGACCAGGTCGTCGGAGTTGCTGCCTTCGAATTTATAAATGGCACTGTAACGCACTGTAGGCTGGTTGACGTCGATATCAGTAGCATCAGGGCGATCCCCCATTCCTCCCTCAGCAGACACCATTTGCCATTCTGAATCTACCTCATTACCCGGTGGAGCTATGGATGGCTTGGCTAGGGATGATTCGTCACTGGAAGCAGCCATGTGTTTTGCAAACGGATTGTGACTTCCAGACGAATCCACGGTAGTGGTGGTAGCGGTAACAGGCTCAGCAACGCTAAAGATGTCATCAAATGCCGTGGACCCTGTATCAGCCGCCGCAGGAGCATGAGGTGTAGCCTCCACGTTGTCTCCTGAGGTTTCCCCAGTGGCAGAGCCATCGGTGGGAAGGGTAGCTGTAGATACCAAACGTGCGAATGGATTGCTGTCCTGAGTTGATGCAGCTTCGGGTTCATTTTCGGCCACTGAAGATGCTTCCACAGTGACTGCACTTTCGTCATGGTCCTCTACTTCTACGGCCGGCGAAACCTTCTCCTCCTCAGTAGCTGCCGCCTGTTGGTACGACGGTAGCGGTGGAGGAGGGGCCGAGTCCATGGAATCGTGGGCCTCCATCGCTTTGATTTTGTTGGTAATCATATGGGCCAACAAGGCACTTAAACCACCTTCCCGAGCGATGGACGAGTCACTATCGTACTCTTCGGTGTAAGGTGTCTCTGGCACATCTGGGACGTAAGGTTGACCATAGGACGCATCGGCTCGTTTACCATCTGCAGATCTGGGTGGTGGAGTGGTGTGATCCACAGTTTGCTCGAAACCACCCTCCGAAGCACCTTCCACAGGAAGGGATGCCGTGGGCTGCTGAGGAACTTCCTCATCGTCGCTGCTAGTAAAACCAGACGAGTCAGACTCGTCCCAATCCTTTTCCAAACTGTTGGAAAACGCCTGGTGCCAAGCGGGCTGAGATGTCGCTGGTGTAGCCGAGGAAGCTTGGGTGTCTTCCATTGAAATTAAAGGGCCATCCTGGAGATCTACAGCCGGATGGACCGGGGTTTCCTGTATCGCAGGAGTTTGAATATTCAGCATATTGGAAGTTCCGGGCGATTTATTATCGGGAGTAGAAGCGGCAGTTTCGTAGGACGACAGTTCACTAACCGATGCGGTCGTAGTAGCCGGTGCGGCAACTGCCGGAGACCAGTGAGATTTTTTGGTATCCGTTGTGATTTGATCAGCCACAGTTGCCGGGCTTGACCCAGCGCCGCTCTGCGAATCACGACTCTGCTCAAAGATGGCGTCACGAGCCTGGCGAGTGGCCTGGGAGACTGTATCGTGATCACTAGCCAGCGACCAGGACTTGGTAGCAGATGAAACCAATTCAGAAGTTTGCTCGGGGGTAATGCCCAAGGGAGAACGTGGAGATGCACCGGCAATTTCGGCACGCTGACGTGGAGACGAGTGAACGGGGCGAACCGGTGACGAAAAATCGACCGATTTCGTAGAAGCAGGGGAGGCTGCTTCGGTTTTTTGGGCAAATTTTTCCCGAATCATACGGGTGCGCTCCTGTACACGTTTTTCCGCTGCTTCATGGAGTAGCTGTTCTCGTTCCTTGGGTGATCTGGCCTCCGAGAGCTGAGGACTGGAGTACGACACATTTGCCGACGAAATAGTAGATTCTCGCTGCCAAGGGCTGGCCGAAGTGGATGGGTGGTCTAATGATGCAGTGTCCTCCCGGGTTGCCCCGGGCTTAGATGTGGTGCTACGTAGCAACTCTTCAACCGAACTACTGCTGGTCGGTTTAACCTTGGCAAGTTGTTCCGCTAGTTCTTCCACAAAAAACTTGACTTCTTGAGACTGAACACCCGTCCCGGTTTCCCACTTGTCCCTGTGGTCCATTTCTTGTTGATAATCCTTGGCCAGGCGGTTCATTTCCTGTGAGTCGGGCCAGGCCATCGACTTGGAATCCAGACGTTGCTGTCGTTCCTGCTGGGCAATATAGTCTCGCCATTGCCGCACAGACTTTTCAATGGACACGATTCGTTCTTCCACTTCGGCTCGCTGACGTTCAATTGCAGCCAGTTCACCGGCATTGGAAGGTGCAGCGCTCGCGGTAGGTCCCGGTGATCCCATGGAAGGCGAAGCAGCTTTACTTCCCGAGTAACTCTTACCCGTTACCTTTTGCATACGTTCGGCCAGTAAAGCTGCAGCCCTCTGGGAGATGGCATCTTCCCGTGAAAGCGGTTTGCTACTCACGGCATCGGCCCCCACCGAAGTGGCCGACTGATCACCACGACGTATGGCCTCCTTTTGTTTCTCTTCTAACTGACTGGCAAGGGTACGTGCTTCCGACAGTCGCGTGGGCAACAGGTACACCAGATCTTGTAGGTCACGCTGCAGTTTACTTCGTTCGTCGACGGTACGACATAGCTCTTTGGTGATCAAGTCACGATGGGCCGCAATGGCTACCCCGTCCCCGTGAGCCAAGAGTGCCTCATTCAACTTACGAAGTTTATTTTTCAGCTCGGATACTTTACTACCGGCAGCAAGATCCAGGGCGTCCTTTTCCTGGTTACGAACCTTTTCTCGCAAGGCGTCCAACACGTACTTCTTCTCCCGGATTTTCTTGCGAAGGTTTTCCAAGTCAGTGGCGGTGAGTGCCTTTGGGGGATTCTGGGCATTAAAGCGAGACTTGTACCGACTCTTGGATACATACACGGGAGTATCATCCTCATCCTTTTTGCGTCGTGGATAGGAATTAGTCCCACCGCTTAAGCCTGAGCTAGTACTACGGGATGGTTGGGCCGCAAATTCGGAAGCCCCCAAGGAAGAGTAGGCACTGGCCAACACCGGGTCCGATTCCAACAAGAACGAATGGCTCAGCGGTTGAGATCCGGTGCTGGCATTATTTTTACGGGAAACCGCATCGGTTAGAATGGAGCCCTTGATTGCCGAAATACTATCGGACAGATCTCGGGTAGATTTGGGTACGAGAGTATCGGGTAGATCGGCAGGAATATCCACACCAGCCAACTTTTTAAAAATGAGGTGCATGGCCACCGCGAACTCGTCTTGGTTCAATTTTCCGTGGTTTTGATAATCAGCCAGTTGCCAAACACGCATGAGATCCCGCTGGGGCAATCCCGATTGAGAAAACACATCCTTGGCGTCTTGGCCCGAGATGTACCCCGAACCCGACTTGTCCCACTGTCGAAAAGTAGCGTTATAGCGCTGTCGTTCCTGGGTGGTGATCACCCAATGTGAAGCATCGTCCTTGGCCGGTATCCCTGCGGATACTGTACCTGGCCCTATGGCATTGGACGACGGCATGCCGTAGTTGGGTAAAGCGTTGGTCATGGTCCCTGTCGCACCTCCACCGACCTGTCCCATGGGGCCAACGGACTGGTTACCTACAACATGTGGTGAGGCCATATAAGGTTGCGCGCCTAGGGACGAACCCATGGCGACACCCCCTCCTCCTCCAACGTTGCCATACATATTCCCAGCTGGACCAACTGGCTGGGGTTGACTAGGGGCCACTGGTACTAGGGCATTGTGGAGGCTGGCCTCGTGGAACTGACTACTGGACTGCTGTATCTGCTGATTAGCCGCCAGGATTTCTTGGCGGACATTGTTGGGTAGTGTACTCGGCAACGGTTTACCACTCAGCGCTGTGTGTGTAAGAAACATGGCCAGAGCGAATTCTGGATAACTTAACGAGCCCTGCCCTGTGATATCGGCGAGGTCCCAAACAGAGGCCAATGTAGAACTGGCAAGGCTAGACTGAACTAGCACTTTACGGGCGGATGGCCCATCAATACGTTGTTGTAACGAAGGAACATTTTGCTTAAAGATGCCTTCGAACCGAGCCAAGTCACTCGGGGTGATGAACGAGATGTGGACTGCGTTGGTGGACATGTTCTATTAAGATTCCACGACACCACCTCGCTATCCTTGGTACTTTCTGTTACGCCTGATTCTATTAAGAACAAGGTTCAACCACAACTCAGCGTAATAACTAATGAATAATGAAAAAAATAACGCAAAACAAATAATAAAATAATGTTACTGTGGAGAGATGATGCCAAAACGTTGTTCTTATGACCAGTTGACCATGTTATTTCGCAACCCTCCCCCACTTTTTTCTGTTGTGTGATTCCACTCTTGTGAAAACGGAGTGTGAAAAAGTCTCTCCCACTGCTACTTGACAAGTCTGTAAATACCCTACTGAAAAGCAGTGTGATGTGCGGACTGCTATTACTCTACCCAATGAATCCGCCATTTAATTGAGTGGTTACCATCCTATGAAATAAGTCACTGGTCGACCAACTTACCCTTGATGTCCTAACCAGACGTCACGCCACACGTTTCGCAGCTATACCAACCTTCACTGGTTGCTCAGATACACACCTCCCTTTGTAGATAAATCTATTAGCGGAATTCGTAGTGTAAAATCTAGTGTATCAAACTGATTAAATGTCATAGTAGTTACCTATGATCGTTGGACAAGTTATCACTTAACTGGTCTTCCTGGACCTCAGATGTATGTCTCTGAAGAAAACTGACAGTCTGGACCATTGTAATAACCTAATATTTCTCTACCACGGGATAGTTATAGCAACTAGTTTATTTGACTAGAAAACATACACCACATAAAAAGCCCCTGTGGTACTCTGATATCATATCTGGGATTCCACACACAAGGGCATGCTCTACCTCTTTTTTTTTGGAACCCTGGTAACCTACAACCAGTATAAAAACGGGTTGGGTAGTTTTTATAATCACGTCAGTGTATGTTTGAGTCCAGAAAACGGATATCATACTTTTGGTAGCGCAATCAAGAAGTCGAAATGCATGACTCGAGTCAGTTAGCGATAAAACCTGACGTTTTCAACAACGAGAACATACCAGCTTGTGGTGGAGAAACTAACCGCGGCTAAACAGACCACGGAAGCCACGCATCATCATCCCGGACATCATGCCACCCAGCATTCCTGAGCTAGCAGCCTGATTAGCCAACCCACTCCACTTTTGCTTGGCATCTTTATCGCAACGCATGTACCCGACCAAATTAGCGCTACTCAATACAACGGCCACAATGACCACCAAAAGCCACTGGAAATCCAGTCGAATTAACGTAATCAACGCCAACACTAGCCACACCACCGGCGTAGCGTAGAGCGTACCCCAAAACACCCGCGAATCCACCGCATTAACCGGAATGGACGGGTCCCGACTTTCGAATATCCAAACGTTGGTGCCATCTTCCTGCACTTCGTTCCACCACCGCAATCCCACTAATAACCGTCCCGTTACGTTTTTAACCGTCCAAAAATCAAACGCCAGTAGCAACACCGACACCACAAACATAAACACAAAGTCCGCCGATAAAACACTGGGTAAAATGTACAAAATCAGCGCCAACGCTCGAAATAACAGGTGAAACACTAGCGCTACCGGGTGGCTTGACTGCTGTAAAAGGGACCGGTTGTCCGCCTCTGGGGCAGCAGCGGTCGTGGCCAAGGTGGTACCGGAGAGGTGCGAGGGAGCGGTATCCATAGGAATGTGGCGGTCTTCCATGGTAAACAAATTTGATGAGATGGACCACTATACGGCAATACTTTAAAGGAAGATAAAGGATACACCACGCTTACGTCTCTTTGAGCTATACGAAATGCGAAGAATAACGAATAATACCAAGGCTCTGTGTTGGCTAGGGTAACTTTGGCAATTATAAAAACAATCACCAATGTTAGCGCAGACTTGGTTAGATGAAATAGTATAACGTAGCCGTGAAATATTGTAATGATGAGCACAAAGTCAAAGGAAAAAAAAGGAGAAAGGCAGACAACTGGCGCAGGCCAAGGCAGCACATCAATAATGGGCCATGTGGTTGGGAGGGTGAGATGGTAAACTCCGAGGACTGGTAACGACTACACCTTTTTGAGTGTTGGCAGCAAAAGCCCTGAAAAGGCATGTTGCTCGTTAACAAGGAGATACTCACTCCTCACTGTGTTTAGCGTATTTGGGCGAATATTGTCGATTGGATCTCTAATAGCACAATACCTTCGTATTAACAGACGAATAGTTTAGTTGACAGATTATGATTTTCCTACACTGCGGATGTGGGTCAAAATGTATAAACCCCGTGGATATGCTCTGAAGAAGCACCAAAAGGATACTTTCCAGGGTCACTCGCCAAAGCAGGCACATACTGAGACTTTATAACGAAAGATACTATTGGTATTTACTTGCTTCTTCAGTTTTCGAATAAATAATATAAGGTCATAAAATCATAATGTGGATATCGAGAATCATAATACGGTATTAGAAAAGTGGGGATATACCGTTATTGCGTCCTCCCAGAGATCGTAGGGCTTTGCCGAGACTGAGTGCTGGAAAGGGTGACTTGAGACTCAACGCGTCGGTACTATGTGAGGAGAGTGGGGTAAGCAAAGCATCGTGTTCGATAGACCCTGACTGGGAAGAAGAGGCCACGGCGGTTGTGTCGGTGGATACACAAAAAGCACCCGTCTTGAGATAATACAAATATTCCAATTCGGGGCTAAAATTGCCCAGCACTTTTCTTAGTTCTTTCAGGTCTTGCTCAATCTCCGACCAGTTATCCGTGTCTTGAGATCGACTGGCACAGTCGGAGATCAAAGTATCAATATTTTGGTACACAAACAGCAGCAAATCGTCTTCACCACTTCCGTCCGCCCTTCGTGGGTTGCGGAGTGAACGAAAATCCATGCTCTCTGATGATGACGCGCTGGTGTAAGACGAGCGACTATCCAAGCCCAGGTTCTCCCCCAAATTTAACGAACAACGTGTGTCAAAATCGTCGATGCTAAACGCCGACTCTAGGTGCTGGGTAAGGTAGTCGGTCAGATTCATATCCGGGTGAATGTGCAACGATGGTGTACTCTTGTGGCTACGACGCAGCGAGCGTGAATCTCCTGAGAGACAAATGTGCTGTAGATAAGGACGTACCTTGGGTCGGGATTCCCGTAGAAAGGAGTTCATGCACGACATGTAACTTTCTTTGGAGCCAAACTGGATGCCATTGCACAGGGCCGCGATTACTTTAGCGCAGAGCACGTAGCCACGCCGGGTCCGACTGCTGGGCTCCGGTGGTAATCCAAAAGACTCGGGTGAAGTCATGGCCGGAATTATGAATCGGATAAAAAGTAAAGTGCCCATTACCTTTTCTATGGCATTAAACTCCTCGGGTTCATGGATGTGTGTTGAAGGTAACCCAACCGACCGTATGCGTCCCCCCATCGTCTTAGACGC
>JANBPY010000451.1:0-10252 GCA_027577015.1 Dispira parvispora
GCCCGGGCTACGCAAAGGTCGACATGTAACAGATACTTGACCAGCATCTCGGCTAACTTTTCATTTGCAATTTGCGACGGGAGTACGTCGGGAGTAATATCGATGCTGGTGGTCAACAAATCGTAATACGGTTGCCGTTCTTTGCCATACACGGTGCTAAACGCATGGAAGTGGTGTTGGTATTCTTGGCCCTCTGTAGTCAATTCTCGGGTCGTAGATGCCAGGCCCACCAACGATGAACCGGTGGGATAACCCGTTTGGTTGATCCCGGTCAGGGAAGGGATATGGCTACGGTGACCAGCTTGGGTCCGACCACCTAGTCTGGTTCCTCCGACCACATCACTACTGATGGCAGCGGCAGGAGTCACGTCCACTGAGGGAGTGGCACTGGGATCCAGTGAATCGGGCGTGCTGTCCAAACTGGTCACACCATGCTGAGGGCGGTCAAAGGTCACAAACCGTTTTTTGGTTGCAAGGTCGTCTCCGTAGTTGGCGTCAAGTAGGAAATAATACTTTGACTGAGCCATTTCTACTTGCTCAGTAAGCTGGAAGGCACTATCATCCCATGGCAGTGCTGGAGCACCGACATCCTCCGCGAGACGTGGGTAACTTGGCAAGGCAAAGGGTTGAGGGTTAGTGACCAATAAGTCCTGGGAAGACGGGAAAGGTGGTCGCTTCTCCTTTTGGGCGTCAGACTGTAGGTAGAGTAATAACGCCCGCAGGCCTATCGTCGCTCGTTCTGGGGACAAACTTTCCAAGGTCAGGGGCAGCGGATTCCAGTCATCGGTGTGTAATAGAAACGAAAAAACGTTCCGGATAGTCCAATCTCGGGAAAACCGAAGCAGGCAAAACACAATGTACACATAATAGTCGAGGGGTAGATCCACCAGCGCGAGAGGCCGCTTGCGGGTGCCAAACATCAAGCGCACCAGACTTTCCAGACGCCGGTAAGTCTCCTTTTCGGATTCAGTGTATCGGAATAGGTAGGCCCACACTATGCGGCACACACAGCCCAGAGCCACGTTGCGAGCATTCCGGTCCCGCATCCGTTGGAATGCCTGGTCCAGGAACGCGGGCAAGCGATTCAAGAACACATCCCGACGGCTGGTGCAGAGCACCGCGGTGAGAAAGGGCCAAGCTACGTGCAAATAGCGTGGTTTAGCGGCAGCTTTGGTGGCCCTGGGTAGCAACATGTCCATACTGCGTACCCAGTCTGGAAAATTAACCTCGGCGTCGGCCACAGCGGCGATGGGTAGCAATAGTTGGGTAAATACTTCGTAGTAAGCATATTTGATGGCCGTGCCCTGGGAGCGACGGGCAAAGAACTTGGTGCAGCTATACAGGAACTGGGCAGTTTCTTCCAGTGCGTCTACGGGGTAAATCTTGAGGCGTAGGAACCGCATCCCCCGAATGGTCAGTTCTACTTGATGTTCGTTGGTTAGAGGACCGGAGGGAATCCGTTCCAACTCGGCGATGAAACGGTCGCTCATAGTGGCAAACCGTACGCAACTAATGGACCCAATTAGCTCCGCGTAGAGCTGGGCAATGACCTGCCGATTAGGACAACCCGATAGTGATTCAAGGTCGATATTGGTAAGTTGCACAAAGGTGAGCTCTTCCACTACACTTCCGATCTCGTCGGGGATATCCTGAGGCTGCAGCTCGTTAAACACCGCGATCAGGGCGCTGCAAAGGATATACACCGCCGCTATAGTTTGCCTTTCCTGTGCGGTTTCCAGGTGATAGAGCCGTACGGCATTACCGGTCGGTTCTGGACCGGATGGATGAACCGGTAAAACCGCACTGGCGCTGGAACCCCGGCGGCCAGTGCCCTCGGGAGCGTTTGTTTCCAACGAAGGCGTCGTTTGTATCATGGTAGGAAGTGGAGAATGGGGTTGCCCATGGCCAGAACTGGGACTCTGTGGAGTGGGGAGTTCCACTGAGGTTTCCGTCGCTTCCAATAAACCCCGGCGCCATTGCAGTAGAATTTCCACCACTTCCTTGGCACAGCTCCGGCCTACCTTGGCCATAGTTCGGATGGTTTGGCCGAGCTTTCCCTCCATGGCCGGGGCAAAAAAGGGCACCAAGTCAGGGACTACCTGGCCAGAGTAGTCGGCGAATTGCTGGACGAGAATGTCCGCAATTTCACTAAAGTCATGGTATAGACGGCCGATAATATACTGCTTGGAGTCGGCGGGAACAGTCCGGGTGGCGAAGGGCATAGGTGAGAAGGAAAAACCGGGTATGAAACCTTCGTTGGAAATGGAGCAAGGGAGTGGACGCCGCCACGATAGTGGACAGCCGGAGGAGAAGGCAGGAATAGCTTGGAGCAAGTATTCGATGGTGGGCGACACAGACTAGGGACACACGGTTGAGTAAAAGTGACAGCAATACAGGGGAGACCGACGGAAAAAACGACTTACGCTCACCTATTCTTTATCACAGGTACAAGAAATGTTAACAGCTCAACAAAAAAGAGGATACGAAGCAAACAATAGCACAGCAATGAAGGCTTTCAGAAATAAGTAGAATGTGTGAGAAAAGGCAGGGAAACTTTTGTGATAATGTCCGACTTGGTGATGTCCCTTTTAAAATCTGCCACGTTTGGGTTTTACTTGGATGGTTTGGTCGAGCGGGCTGAATCGGCAAATGCGATAGCTGTCGTTGTTGGTCATTATTTCAACTCTTACTGTGCTGTTTTCTGCGAGCCCTATTTCATGGTTGTTTTGCGATAATATATTTATAGGATATCACCTTTTTTGTCGCATATTGTTTCAACTAGTCACAAGTTCCGACCATGTCCATTACGTCCGCTATCAACCTCTTCCGGCAACTCAGCGTGGACGAGTCCCAGCCCTCGGGGACAACGCAAACACGCCAGGTGAACGAAGCCTGCTTCGATTACCTCTTTATGGAGATGGTACACACGCTACGATCCCAGCTACAAGCTCACCATCCAGTCCCAGACGATTCCGGTTCTGTCAGTGTAAGTAACCGCTGGCTTCTTACCTACTTTTTGGGCAAAGTTTTACTGCTAGTGGATTCATCTGGGCTGGGTTTGGTGTGTCGAGTTTTATAAAAAAAAATAGGTGGACATCATTCTTCCTCAAAACAGGTGCTGAATTTTACTGACCATTATGGTCTAGTTCTAACCCTATATTACATGGTCACACTTTTTTCTATTATTGCCCGATGGATAATGAAACCAACCCTCCATATTGGAAAAATATCGTCAATACGCACGACGCTACAGGAACAGGCCAGTGCCACTGACAGAGGTTCCCGCACCTCAGCCAGCAATACTCACGACATGCCATCCACCAGAGAAGTAGACGAGCAGTTACTGGAAACCCTGTATTATAAAATTGAACTCATTGGGTTCAGAATTGGCCAACGGTTAGCCGAACGGTATTCTAAAGACCGACCTAGATTCGTAGATACGTTAGATATTGTCAAATTCATATGCCGTGATATTTGGACCAAGCTCTTTCGGAAACAAATTGATAACCTCAAGACCAACCACCGAGGGGTGTACACTTTGCAAGACAGTCAATTGCGTTGGCTGACCCGCATGTCTGGAGACGAGGGCACCCTGCAGGCCACCCAGCAGGCTATCCCTTACCTCTGGTTACCTTGCGGTATTATTCGGGGGATCATGGCCAATCACGGCCTGGATGCCACTGTGACCTTCAAAGATCTCTCGTTACCTCAATGTACGTTTCACATTAAACTGAACAAGCCTTCGTAATATACCGATATTTGAGTCCACGACGTCGAACAATGATTCCGTCTTGGGCCTGCGGATTGCAACGCCATACTCCTTTCCGCGCTCGGTTTACAGAAATGCTCATTTTAATCATTGCTACCTCGTAGATCTGGTACATCCACCCCTCGTTGAGCATTTGACTTGCTCCACTACGTGCGGGGTTATACGATTTATTGTACAACGAATTTTTTTTACTCTATAGTTGGTGGAAAAGCGAATAAATGAAGAGAAAATGGAAAAGAAACCAGAGCCAACGTGAACCCGATCATATTTTCTTCAACACAACACTAGCTCCGGTTGCCTCTACTTGACTATTGTCGATAACAAATTACACGGTATTGTAAAGGATTCAACGACTTGGATCTGGCGGATGCCTAATGACTAATATAGAACCGACTTTGCTTTTTCAGGGGCTATATAGGAGTGGCACAAACACAACGTTGGCCTAACACATAAATTTGACCGGGGAAACACGACAAAACCGCCCAATTTCACTTTTTGCATTGCCGACGATAGAACTGGAAATACCAAGTTGGGAACCCCAGGAGAACTACTATTACGGCCACGAGAGGTGCTATGTAGTAGGGAACACCATGGTTCGAGATAATCTTGCCATTGGCCGGCGGGACGAACGGAATGACACTCAAAAATACCGCCACGACCATATACATATAGCCCAGGGGTAGCCAAACCCGGAACGGTCGGTGGAGTGAAGGTTCGACATAACGAAAGTAGACTAACCCAGTGATGGTAATGCCAGTAAATAACCAGTTGGGATACCCGACGATATCAATCAACAAGCTAAACACTTCGCCCGGTGGAGGGGCCAGTAAATACACAATGGTTACTGCATACCCGAGACACAGGCCCAGCAGGGGAGTACCGAAGCGTGGATGAATACGACTCCAATAGCGACCATAGGGGATATACCCTAGACTGGACGCCTCCACGATAACCCTTGAAAAGGGGAATACATTCGCAGCGGTGGAACCCAAGCAGGATATGGCCACGGCCACGGGAATCACAACTTCACCAAATATCGAACCAAACACTTTGGTCCCCCACAGACCGGCTAACAATTCCTGGGAAGTTTGTGCTTCTTCCATGCTCACCACGGAGAAAAGGGAAACCACAGTCAGTGCGTAAAATATCGTAACCAACCCCGTACCAAATGAGGAACACAGTATAAGGTTGCGTTGAGGATTTTTCACCTCTCCCAGACAGAAATTTAACCCTTTGAAACCGTCATAAGCCCATAGCACCCGGAACAACGTACTGCACACCTGCTGTACGGTGGTGGTGCCCCGAAAGGGGTGGCTCCATAGCGAACTCATGGGGACGTGGGTCACGCCCGAGATAACTACCAGTCCACTCACAGAAATGAGGGCCAAGACCGTAATCTTTAACCAGGTAAATGCGGTCTGGAAGCGGAGGGCCCACTTGATCGAAAACATAGACATACCAAAGGCGACAGTGACTCCCAGAATACCAATAGCCCGCTGGAGCCAACCCAGGTTATCCAAAATATAGGGATCGGTGATGCGGGACTTAGGCCCCAAGGCAGCGTATAGTATATATTCGCCAAACACTGTTGCGTTGGCCGCAATGGAGCCAGGCTCCACGCAACTAGGGATAGTAAAACACACCCCACAAGAGGTTAGGTACACAGAGCAAAAAATGGTAGTAACCAGGTTAATTAACCATCAAAAGGTTTTTCACGCCACTCGGTGGTATGAGCAAAGATGATAATGATTAGAGTTGAACTATTTAAACGTGTACTTAGATCAATCTAGGATAGCCTTTAGTTTGATGCCAGAGTCGAGTGAGTTTCGCACATGTACAATGTGCTGTACTTACAGAAGGAAAATAAAAGTGAACAGGAACCCCATTAACCCACGTGGATTCCGGAAGATACTATCCAGGTATAACTGGTCACCGCCCGATTTAGGAAACAAGGTTCCCAACTCAATATAACATGCCGCCCCGCAAAAAGTGATGCCCGCGCCCAACAACCACATAATCAAGGTGGCCCCCGGGGAACCCATCAGCGTGAGGGTAAGACCGGGTGTGGAGAAAATCCCCGACCCTGTCATTAACCCCGCTACCAGGGCACTTCCACTCACTAATCCAATCGTCTGTTGAAGCTTGGGCTCCTCTGCGACATCATCCTTTTCAATGACAGCCTGGAAAGGCGTGACAAAGGCATCGTCACTAACTTGGGTATACTGTGCCTCACCGAATATAGGACTTTTCTCGTTAGCCATAAATTAAAAGTGCACATATACTAGGGTGAAAATGGATTAGGCACATAAAACTAAACACAAATGGTTTAACGTAACGGAGGAACGATTGTAATGGCGATAAGAGGTAGATTAACCGCCAATGGCTAGGCAAGGTACGTCTTATTTAAATACCACTATTTTACCCAAACTTTCGCTTAGAGTGTTCCTCATACCAGTGCTTTCCAATGTTGTCCATAGTAATCTAGGATGTTTTTAAGAACTGGACTTTCAAACGATGGTAAATTTCCGATTTCATCCGTAGGTAGAGGGGTTCACTAGACATTCCGCCCAGTGTACAGTCACAACATGACTGGTGCGTATCTGCCCTCCGCCCCTTGACCCATGTATACAAACGATTTTAAAACTATACTTGGAAATACACCTTAGTCGGGAGAAACGGGACAGCGCCCATAGGTAATGTGCTTGAGAAAACGTTCCTATATGGCTACATGCCCCTCGCTAAAACAATATCATGGGTTGCAGGGTAGAAGCGTGGAATGTTATTGAATGGACTAGTCCGCTTCGAGTGCGGTTAGAATGTACTACGGGGATTTTATTTTACTCTTACTCCAGATGTGGCTGAATCATTCACTTTACGCCTTTCGTTACTTGCTCGTTCTTCCCAGTTCCTATATAGCTAACTGTTCTCCCATGGAGAGATACGAAGTGGTACTGTGCTGTATTATTGCTTTCATCAAGGAATGCTTAGTCAGCATTGTCATTTCTGCTTACATTCCTTTTGGGCAGTATTCTTGATGGATTAGGGACCACACCATACACTTGGATTTATCCCCTGGCTGGGTCGTAAAGATGTCCCTGGCCGGATTTCTCTCCTGATATGACAAGCATAGTTTTTTTTTCAACCATTGGGATACTACTTGAAACCTTTTACCCTTGTGGAACTATACCTGAAGGAATATCTCCAGTTCGTAGTCCCATTCTGCGATACAAATTCCCGAATCACTACCAATTCGTATCATGGACTGTCACCCTATTGAGTGAGATGGCTGATAAACCAGAAATCTCGCTATGCTGAGCTAAGGAAAAGCAAAGGATAGAAGTTATAGGTGCATGTCTTTACTCGTCTGAACTTGCAACTTCATGTGGGATTACTGGAATAGCACTTTGCTAAACCGAATAATAGCCTCGCACGAGGGCAACTCTCTTCTCCCAATACGACATGTGGTTTCCATCCCATACGGAAACTACACGGGCAAAACGGCCCAGAAAAAAAACAAGGTTACGGATGTTAGCAATGACGACCAAAAGAAAAAAGGGGTCAAGTCGCGTTTGGCCCTCAGGGGTTATGTCTTTCGGAATGACACGAGGGACCAACGATGGGAAAAGTCAGACGCCTTATCGGTCCCTTCTGTCCCGATGTTTTTTTTTCTGGGGGATGCGACAGATTTCAGGTGGAGAGATTTTTACTGTCAGCTGGTGTACCCAGGTCATACGATATCGTTACGTAGTACCTAAACTAATGCTAGTAAGATTACATTGATTGTGAGGGTTGATACTGGTGTTTATATTTTTAGAAATTTCACACGCAAACATCATCGGTGGCTGGATGCAATATAAGTTGCTTAAAACGAAACGTAGAATATATATCGGGAAACTAACCCATAAATTATATCTGCTGGGTATTAAATAAAAGTAGGAAAGTACCGCGCTTTTACCGAATTAGGTGCCAACAGGTTTGCGAACTGTGGCTTCCGCCTTCCAGAGTAGTAGATCTTGGCCTTTGACCTTGCTTGCCAACCAGTTGCCAAAGATAAATCCAAAGTAAAGAAGAGCTAAACCGGCTTTGGAACCTAGGGTTACTACTGCTACGTTTGCTGGATCCGTAAATTCCCGAAGGGTAGGTGTGGCACGTGTACACTTTGGGTTGTCTTGTGTTGCTAATCGATGTTTAATCAGCTGAGCCAAATTTTCCCCTGCGATTTCTCCTTGGATACCGGCACGGTAGGCGGACTTTATACAGGGAAAGTCGTTGGCATCTCCTGGTACAAAGATATGCGGATAATCGGGATGGGCCAATTGCATGGTGGGTAACACACGTAGGGCGTGGGTCTCGGGGTGGAAAACATGGGGAGAATGCGGTAATAGTAGGGAATCCATGAATTGGGTTTGAACCTGGACGGCGCCGATGGCTGATACCAGCCAGTCTGCTTCTAGCTGAATTCCACTACGGGTGTGGTACGTGGTCAGTGAAACTGACTGTTCAGCTGCGTCTGTTTGACTTGGATCTAAATCCAACCGGTCATTCAATATCAACTTAATGCCCAGATCCCGTACGCGTTCGGTTAGTTTACGGCGAAAATTAAGGGGCATTTGGTCGCTGAGTAGCCAATCACCCCCGTGCACGAGGGTAACCTCTTTATCAGGGTAGACATCCTTGATTTCACCAGCTAATTCCACCCCCGTCGGTCCCCCACCCACGATGAGCACCTTGGTTGCTTTGGCCACGTTGTCCGCGTACGCGTGGGCGGCCTTGATTCCTTCGGCTTTGTCATTGGTGGGAAAACGAAACGGCACGCTAAACTGTACCCCCGATGACACAATCAGATAATCGTAGGAATAGATCTCTTCGGTTTCCTGAAGCAGCACATGGGAGGGATGCACTTCACTTACACAGCCTTGGATCAACCGGTGTGGTAAAGTATGAGGAAGCCACTGATCTAACGAGATCCATACCTTTTCTGCAAAATCCTTTGATACTGGTGAACGTACCGAGCCTGGCGTGTAATAAAAGTGGCCACGCTTGTCAATAACCGTAAGCCGTACTTTATCCGAGTCCACCGATTTCATCAGTTGCTGTGCGGCATTAATGCCGGCAAAAGATGCCCCAATCACGACCACGCGAATAGTATCCTGTGTCATGATGGTATATGTTTATTCTTTGCCCCAACAGACTAGTGTGCCAATGAAAAATGAGGATTTCTCGCAAATAAGTAAATGACGGATAAGAGTCGATAGGCTAAAATTTATAATACTCAAAACTTATCAAGGGAAATAATGTGGAACCTAGTGTAAATTACATATGCCACAACTCACAAAGTTTTAAAAGTAAGGGATAGACCTTGATATTTATACTAGTGAAAAAATTTTATTAAACGACAATCTGACTAAGCTGATGATAGGGTGTAACCAGTAATGACCACAGACACACATGTACCATGGGTTTTCTGGTATTTCCAGGAACTGTTGATTACTAAAGACAGCCTATTACACCATTGGCTCTGCATGGTCGATACACTGATTGGAGGTGATTTGTCAGCAGGATGGACGATAATCAGCCACGGCAGAGGTTCGGAGCTAACCTTTCATGAATTGGTTGTCAAATTCTAGGATTTTTGTTTTTTACCTTGGTGTTCACAATTGGTTGTTAAACTACCCTTTACACACCATCACTGCTAACACTGCTGGTACTGACAAGATTATAGTGCTATGTTATCAAGGCCAATCTCTTTGAGTGCTTCATTTTTTTCTTCATTCATATGACGTATCGCCACAGGGAAATTTCCTTTTTTTGATCTGTTAACAAACCCCATGTGTCCCCACATTAAAGTGATATTTTTAATTTACTTTCACTATATTCAACGCCAGTCTATAGTCTGAAATTGAATTTTTGATCCCTCGCCAAGTCCTCACTCACTTCCAAGCCCCAGGTTATACAATAATATCTAAACTGCAGTAGTGTGCATGGCGACGAATGCATTCTTTTTGCTTACTAATTCACCTGAGTCCAAGGGAGCATATATTAATGTTGGTAAAACTTCTGGCCCCCCTTTGATGACACTTGGTGCCTTGTAACAATGCATTTGGATGCTTAGCCCCAGTCGATCATTCGCCCTAACCATCTGAGATGAATATCCTTTGCGAACCGATTTTTCTGATTTTAGAAAAGTATTCACAACTCACTATAGTTCTGCAAGTAAAGCGTATACCTAGATTTTCATTAGTATTTCAATTTACTTACAACCCCTCACAGTGAATAACACTTGGATCAGCCATGTGGCAGAAATGGGTGAGTACTCACTGAACCCAATATCACTATTTTAATTGCTTATAATTTACACGAAAGGTGTAGTAGAGAATAGAACATACCGGTTCTTTTTACCAAGCCGTTATGCAGGTGTGACGTTACTTGAAAATACAGCGTGTTGCTCACATTAGCAATCGACCTTAAAATACCAACGATACC
>JANBPY010000452.1:0-10248 GCA_027577015.1 Dispira parvispora
TGTACCAAACATTGATGGGGTGCGTTCCGTCTACACAAGTTAGTGGCCACCCACCCCTTTCGGTCTTTTCTCTTTCCGCAACTTGTAACGGGTTATTGCCAAGCCTTGATTAAAATCTGCCTCGTGATGTAGATTTTTTGAAGGGTATTTGATAATAACTCTGTTTAGTCTGCCTATCGCACTCGACAGCCTCCCTCTTTCTGTGCACTGCTCTGGCATTCCCAAGCTAGAGAAAAGTGACCGTCGATCACCTGATAAAAAAAATTGGTCATTCCGTTTTCGATTTTTTCGCCATGGACATTGGTACCAAAAGGGAATCCATTCCTTTGCTATTTCCTGGACCTCTTCCAGTCATGTGAGTGTATCCGGCTGAATAAAGGGCGCCTCTTGTAAAGCTCTGCAGTGAATTGAATAGTTTTGATGTGCCACGTATAAGCTTGGTAGTAGTAGATCACCTTTGTTGCTAAAGTAAAACAAAATCTGATACTTTTTCTTACAAAAAAAAGATCGATAAACCTCTTTATTATTCTCTCCCTCTTCAGATCCTACATACCTGTTCTCTGATATTGCAAAGAAATCTTAATTGAACGCCAATCTATAGTGCTTACGTATAATCTCAACTATTTTTTTTTAAAAAAAACAATAAAATAAACATACCTTTGCGCCTCCAGATAAAAATAGTCACGAGTCTGTAACCAACACCATGAGCCGTTGTATTTGCAAGATGGAGATGAAACCATGCGACATCTGTAAGAAGTTAATGTACAAGCACCGCGGTCAAAATAAACGAAGACGACGGGAGGTCTAGAATACCATCAAAATAATGACACAGACAGGACTCACCGGTCCTTAAATTTATACGCCCAAGGCGCCATATCCTACACGTTTAAAATAAATCCCAGACTGACCACCTTAGTAAACTCTGGCCATATGGACGACAGCCCCTATGAACTCCACATAACTCAACAAGAAGTCAGCGCATGACGTACAAACTTGAGCGGGGGTGACGCAACGTTAACCGCTGAAGGGCTGATGCCAGAGTTTGCCTGACCAGGTACTTGCTCGCTGTAGCGCTGTACCATGTCGAGAAGCGTCTGGGATAATCTCTGACGACATACGATCAACTTTTCCATTTGACCTTTCCCAGAATGTTGTCCATAGCCCAACAACACGCATACCACCCGGAAAATGGCTACAGTTCCCTTGAAAGTATCGTACCGGAAATCAACATAGGCTAAATGGTAGAGAGCGTAGGTAAGGATAAGCACGGCACTGGCAATGAATCCTGAAAAGGACCCGAGGAATACATGGTGCCATACCCACCAAAATAGGGCCAGGTACGCGGGCGGAAATACCACAAGCGTGGTCACGATTTTAATCTGCGCCCGAGATTCCTCATGCCGCTCGTAGCGTTCGGCCAACTTGGCCAGGGCGTAGATGGGCAAATGGATCGCCAACGCAGGGAGACTAACCGGTATCTCCACAATGAGTTTGGCCACGTTCTCCAGCAACGGCGCGGCCACTGTGGTGGCGGACCATCGCTGTTGCCCGGTGCATTGGAGCAACATCTGCATGTCCCGGTCCGTCAGCTTCAAACTATCCATCCCACGTACATAGTCTAATACCAATTGGCGCAGAGCTTCCACGTCGGGTTGGCTGGCGTAGTTTACAAAAAAGTCGATCCAGTCCTGATTGACCCGTACGAAATATTCCGGGGGCAATTCCGTAACCTCGGAAAAGGCAACGGCACAGGCTTTGGTACCCAAAAGGTGGGCTTCCCAGTCGGGTGCGTTGATGGTTAGCTTACGAAAAGCCTGTGTCAGATCGTGAGTTAGGGCCTTGACTGTTTGTCGTTCGTCTTTACGAAAGTCGGCCACATAAGACTGTACATCAATTGCTTCCCCAAACATTACGATACAGCCACTCCGCCAGCGACGTTTGTCCGTGTACGTAATACCCGTGGGAACGATCTGGAGTTGCTGACGTTCGTGACCCAGGGTTTCCAACGTAGTAAACTCTTCCTCTTGACGGTCCTCCAATTGCACAGCGTATTGTAACGCTGCCCAAGAGGTACCGTCTTTCAAGGGTAGCATATGGGGTAAAGTATAGGACGTCCCCTCGGGAAAAGAACCAATTACCCCACCACTCTGAAGGGTATCAAAGGTGATTTGGAAGAGGGATTGATTATTCTTGGTAGCGCGATCCACAGGAATACCCCCAAACGCGGTAATGACCCGAGAAGCCCATTTGTTGGCGAATAGACTTTTCTTGGCCCACATGTGGCAAGGGCGCTGGTGTGGCAATGCGTAAGCCAATACCGCTGGGTCCACAATCATGTTGGAGTGCGTACTATTGCGGCATAGAGTATAGGAGTGTGAAAAAAGAGAGTGGCCGTTCAAAATATTGAAATACACAAAGGGTTAGTAAAGTAATACCGTCCGAATGGAAGCTAGCTCAAGCCCCCGACCCTCTCACCCTGTTCCAAGTTCATTCTAGACAGCTACAGGTCTACCATGCGGGTGCAAAGAGAAGCGTGTACTTGGGCCGTAGTTGGACAAATTCACAGCCCGAATGGAACTTCACAATTACTCCACCATAGTGCTTGATTTATCCCACGACCTTAAACCTCGCTCAAGCACGTCTACTTGGTAATACTTACGCAACAACGATTAATGGACGTTTTCGGGAGACATTCTCGGCTCCTAGTACTTTAATGTAACGGAACCAGCCCCATAGGATGAGGCCAACGAATCTAACAAGCAGTTGGTATAAGTGGGGGTACTTCATGGTAAATAATAAATGTGTTTCAAATGCTGCAACTCCATTACTCTCCCAAAAGAAATGAGCAGAGGAGTAAAAAAAAGCACAAAAATGGCAATAAAGAGAGTATGACTGTTAGCGAGAAAAATAGCTAATTGAAAAGACCCAACCGAGAGCACGGGGCGGGCCAATTTTGCTGCCCACCAAGATAACCTAAAACTCTGGGGAAGTGCATGCAGAAATAGGGGGGAGGAACCCTCACTATCGTTACACGACATTAATGGGCTGAGCTGGGAGGGAATCCATCCGAGGATATTACTGGTGGCATTGTGAATCAGAGGGCGGGTAATACCTTTTGGCCTTAGTGGCCGGTCGTATCCCTCACACTGTACTTCAAGTTCTAGCGGTATGACAAGTCTTGAGATTCCACTCGTGATAATCTAGCGTATAGTACATTGGTTGCTAGAGCAATGTGATCTGGCTGCTGTAAGTACAGGTGGCTTCAACGTATAAGGAATGAGCTACCTTAATCTTGGCAGAAGTGGATTAGATATACGAGGGTGGGCAATCCGCTCTTGCATTAGCCTATTTACCATCCCCGTAAAGTATAAAATATCTACAACTGGTAAAAATTACTCCAATTGACTTGAATACAGCATAGACCCAGTCCTGTTCAAGTTAATCATTGACAACTTAACTAGCAACATCTAAAAAATCAATTAGAGTACACTTAAACAGAAATTTTTATTGACTAACGGAACTTTTTGATTATAGTACGACAAGAAGCAATGTGGGTCAATAAACTCCTAAAGGGAAAAAAACATTCTACTTAGGATTTATTGGCAAGGGCCATGTTGGCAGCCTTCACCGCAGTGCTCGGCAGTGCTACCGCAGAAGTTGAACTTGCTGCAGCAGTCACCAGGGAAACAGGCGGTGTTGGCGTCACAGGTGCGGTCATCACGAGGGGGGTTGGTGGGAGTAGGCTCGGAGGTAGCGGTGGTGCTGGTGGTGGTGGTGGGGGAGGCGGTAGTGGAAGTAGTAGTGGCAGTGGTAGTGGTGGTGGTGTTGCCTTCGCAAGGACCATTCTGGCAACCAGCACCGCAGAACTCAGAGCCTAAACCACAGTAGCCCCATTGGGAACAGCAGTGGTCTTCGTTGGCACAGGCCTTGGTCTTGGAGCAGTTAGTTCCAGTACCTTCACAGGGACCGTTTTGGCATCCGGTACCGCAGAATTCGGCACCGACACCACAGTAACCGTACTGGGAGCAGCAGTGGTTGGGATCGGCGCAAGCCTTGGTGGACGAGCATTGGCCTTGGCTACCCTCACAGGGACCGTTCTGGCATCCAGTACCGCAGAATTCGGTACCGACACCACAGTAACCGTACTTGGAACAGCACAGGTTGTTGGGGCAAGGAGTGTTGGCATTGCACTGGCCTTGGGCCGAGGCGAAGGAAGCAGTGGCCAGAATGGCGATAGCGGCGATGGCGAGATTGCGGAACATTTTGAAGGAAATTAAAGTGGGATTACTTATCAAGTTAAGCGTTAAGATCGTTACAAAGGTAAATAACCAGGAAATAAGCTAATATCAGCAGGAGATGTATCAGTGTGGAGGGATGTGTGACTCTAGGTTTGAGGCCATTTCCATGACCTTTTATACTTGAAAAAATGCACAATGTCGGAGGTTAACCACCGTGACCAATCTGCGCAATGGACTCTTCCAACCTGAAATGCATGTGTATGCAGTGGTGAAGGACTGGGTAACTCCCTGTACACGTCACCAGAAGGACACAAAGTTGAGCCACAGACATTTTGTTTTTGTTTATCACCAATCTCGTAGGAAAGAGCAAACAGGCGGCGGTTGGGGTGTAGCTGATGTCACACTGGCGTCGATGAACTACCTTTTCTGGTTGGTACCTAAATATTGTGTTCTACTCTGCTCCTCACCATAGGTTCCAAAGAGCACAATACTGACGCATCCCAACCAAAAGAGCGATCCTGGTGAAGCGGACAATAAGGAAATCCAATAATAAATCACTAGTATTTTGGGATATCGGAAAATCAGTTACTGATAGGCGAGAAAAAAAACATATTTTCCACTGCTTAACAACTGGGAGGTTTTTATCCACAAAAACACTTTTCTTGAGGTTTCAAGTCGGCTATTCATTGGCGAACAGTGTGATCTGCGAGTAGTCGGATAATCTAAACCCACCTATTTTAAAATGTGCATTTTGGCCTGACTAGGAATATACTGCCAGTTGTTGTTTGATGCTCCCCGTACCAGAGCGATTTGGGGTCTAGACAGGGGGGGGGAATGTTAAAATAGAACTGACTGACTGCAACTCCAATGAATACGAGGATCGACTAACCTGCAGAATGGGGCAAGGTACCCTCCGTTCTTGTCGGACCTTTCACTAAATATAGCGGGTGCACTTCCAAGTTGGTTTGTTTTCGTTTTTCACACCAGGCCTCAATCAACCTGCTCACCCAGAAACCCCCGGCATTGCTTACGACGGTGCATTATACCAGAAACGATACAGCAATAAATTTTCCTTTCTGATATTCAAACTCTACTCTCACCCAGATCAACATTTTGGACACCCTTCTGAATACAGTCACCGTGTACTTGTCACACGACTTTAAGTTGGAAATATTCTCCTATCTCTCATTTGGGTTTCCGCCATGCATTCCTAGAAATATTGGGTGTCACTCTTTCCTGGAACCATCCTGCTGAGTTGATGCTCATCAACTTTTCTGTTATCTTCAAGTCAGAAGTTTCCAGCCTAGATTAACATTCAAATTTATATTTAGCACAATGCCTGTGAATCGTTTGTTTTAAGTGGTAGCTATATTTTACTCGAATTATATTCATTATCATTGGACACGTATAAAGCATGTGTTTAAATCCATGGCAAAGGAGTCTCTGTTAATCAGAAGACGTCCCACTCGTGTTAAGAATCTAAAAAAAATGACCATCAGTGTGGTACTTTCAACATTTTCGCCAACTTAACCTGGCCGTGACCTCATAGTTTATGTTTTCGACACAAGATTTATTATTATTATTGTAATGTCAAAGAAACATCGAAGTACAAGACGGAAAAGAGTATGTCTGAAACCCTGCAAGGAATTAAGGAGTAACGATTACCCCAAAAAATGAAGGCCTAGTTGAATTACAGCACCTTAGAGGCAAGGGCCGTGTTGGCAGCCATCACCGCAGTGAATTTCAGAACTGCCACAGAAGTTGAACTTGCTGCAGCAGTCACCAGGGAGACAGGCGGTGTTGGCGTCACAAGAACGGTCATCACGAGGGGGGTTGGTGGGAGTAGGCTCGGTGGTAGCGGTGGTGCTAGTGCTGGTACTGGTAGTGCTGGTGGAGGTAGTAGTGGTGGTGGTGGTAGTGTTGCCTTCGCAAGGACCATTCTGGCAACCAGCACCGCAGAACTCAGAGCCTAAACCGCAGTAGCCCCATTGAGAACAGCAGTGGTCTTCGTTGGCGCAAGCCTTAGTCTTGGAGCAGTCAGCTTGGTTACCCTGGCAGGGACCGCTTTGGCAGCCAGCACCGCAATATTCGTCGGTGGTACCACAATAACCGTGTTCCGAGCAGCACATGTTATTGGCGCACAGCTTGGTGGCAGAGCATTGGGCACCAGTGTTGCCTTCGCAAGGACCGCTCTGGCAGCCAGCACCGCAGTATTCGGAACCAGTACCGCAGAAACCGAACTTGGAGCAGCATTCGTTGTTGGCACAAGGCTTGGAAGCAGAGCAGTTACCCTGGGTGCTGTCACAAGGACCGCTCTGGCAACCGGCACCACAGTATTCGGCGCCGACACCACAGTAACCGTACTTGGAACAGCACAAGCTATTGGGACAGGGGGTGCTGGCATTGCACTGTCCTTGGGCAGCGACGAGGGAAGCAGTGCCCAGAAGGAAGGCGGTGGCGATAACGAGGTTGCGGAACATCTTGAGAGAAATTAGGTAGGAGAGAATTAGTGGGAATAGCACGTTTTTAGGATATGGGAATAAATAATATTATTCGTTAAAAGTAGTGAACAATTGGAATGAGTCGGTGTTGATACTTAACAAAAACCCGGTGATTCCCTCGGTATTTATATCCATGTTAATTGTTCTTCCGGTTGTATACACTCCAAACGTACATTACTACGGTAGTTGATTTCCAGTCCACCAACCACAACCTCGAGCTCAATACAGAAATAATGTTGGGTGTCAAAGTAGGGCAAGTTTGTTACTGAAATGATTTCCCACTATTGCTCCCACACTAGTAATGATTGGTGAATACAGTTATTAGGGTCAGAGGAAGTTGAACATCCCAACTGTGCAGCTCTGGAAATAGGGCGCCGCCAATCCTTGAAACATATTTTCCCAATCATACATTCATACACTAGTCATGACCGCTTTCAATGGATCATCCACCACTTCAGTGGGGTAGCCTTGATTGGATTGACAATGCTATTAATGATGTACCACTGTTGCCTTCCACCATGATACGGACTTGGATTGGTGTAAAAGACTCCAATTTAGAGGGAAAATGTCAAACTTGCTAATAAAACATTCATCCTTTGCATGGTACGTTCCGTGAAATTTTGTCAAAAACGATTGGCTCATAATTGGAACCCAATTTTATTCACACGTTAGTTGAACAGGAAGTGTAAAGTAAACTAGTCACGTATTTCCATTCGTAATCCAGAGTGGTGAGTCTCAGCATATTGGTTATCTCACGCTGCTTGTAAATAGCCAAGGTCTATATTTGGATCAATACATCAACCGTTCGTCCTTCCCATGCATGTAAAAGGTACAATGAAAATCAAAGGACAGCCGCTGCAGTCTGAATGGTATTCCCACTTTCCCGCACTGCAACCAAATTTAGATTCATCTGTAGGCGGAGTAGATACTGGGACTATGTTGTGGTTCTGGGAACAATAGTTTACCAAGTAAAAACAAAGCAGCGGCGCCCACATGATACCATTGCGACTACCCCTTTGTCTCTTGTTCAACGATAGTTTTGATAAACTCAGCGAAAGCCACCAAATTGGTAAAGGTTAACCGGCTAATCCCAACAGGCGAATCGCTTTCGCTTCCTAATTTTAACTGGGAGTAGAGCTTTTGGAATGATCTATCCCCCTTTTTGGAGTTGGCCAAGACTGCTATAGTTAGTGTCTCGTGGGTGACCATCCTTTTTTACCAACTACACCCACCATGCAGTTCCGGATTTAGTATTCGAAGCAAATGGGAACACTCCCACTGATTCATTTGCTGTGGTGAACTTTCGACGATCTTTTTTTTATCATGGGAAATTTTTGGTCACGGTGAATATTTCTGGAAGGACAAGTAGGGTTTGGGCAACTATTGTTTGTATGTATTAGTGGAGAAGCTGGTACATCCACTTTCGCTGATAAAAAAAAAACAAAATATCGTGTGCACTTTCACAATTGGAGGTGTGATGCTGACAATAAAAAAAGTGGCGGACATATGCTGATGAAATATAGTTAGTCACCAATCACCCCAGGTGCTGTAAGTGGATACTTACCACAGTGCCTTTCTTTAAACTGACTTGCTGTTCCAAGCAACTGGTTGTAAAACACTGGATACCTTCATAGTCCTCAGTGGAGTGAGTACTACTGTATGGGTTGTTTTCTTCGACCGAAGGAGTAAGTACATCCCGCAGTCCCATACGCCACCTTGGTTCCATCAAGCACGGATTTGCGCTCATCAGCGTAGCGCCTTTTTCCAGTGGAACTTCAGGAATACCATTGACTGCCTAGTTGATAATAATGGCCAGGTACTAAATTCACAATATCAGTATGTTGTACCTGGTGGAAAGTGATCGTCCTTGTGGTTGTTGTTATTTACTTGAGAGGTAAAGTATATTGCTTGGGAAGCTGTTCATCACAAAGCGTCGTTCATGTTTTCATTCTTGAAAGCGCAAGGCGTAATTTAAGTGTTTTACTTGTAAACACGATCCAACGAGCGATGGTCGGTTTGTTGTGATTCTCGAAATGGGAACTTAATACCTACGGTCTTTAACAGCTGCAACGATGATGGCCATCAAAAACAGCATCAAGAACATCGACTGTTTACAAAGTCTACCAACTGCGGTTAACAAAGGTCTTTCGTAATTACACAGCTCAGTCATAACAGTTCTTTTTTAATCTTGGAAGACCAAGTGCAAAGGATACACTCACTCATCAACAAACATGTTCCTGTTAATTTTCGCTCTTTTTGCCTTTTTCGGGCACAGTTCTCCACTATAAACACCCATGCCTTAATTAAGCTGATTGTCCAATGTCACTCATAACAATGACTTATCATTTCCTGTTCAAGACTTAGAGCACTGGTAGTACTATGTCATACTTTTCGTCTCTACCTTCAAAGCGTACCAACACTTGCCATGTACGAACTGAAACAAAACATTCCTGCACAGACTCCATAACCACAGCAGTAATTGTGGTCCATTTCTGAAATGTATGTCAATCAGCCACGTCACCTCGCCAATGTCCTGTAACTAGCAATGGTTACAGTGAACGAGCTGCGCTTTGAACTGCCCCGGCTGGAAGGTTTTTGTCTACCCTTTCCTTTGACAAGTTATGTCTCTGATATGTCATAGTGCATGGGTTCGTCATTCCTCATTACTGACAATGGTGTTCAATATAGCTGAGTTCAGATCATCAAAAATACCCCTCGTTACATATGTAGGTGCTACTAACATAAACATACTGTGAGCGTTAATAACATCAGTTGGTCAGAAGAATGTATGGTTGTTGGTGGGGCAGAGTATGAAAGTACTATTTACCAGTCCTACCTCTTTTATGGAACCTCTACGGCACATCCTTCCATTACTGTACAGTGAGGAAGCATCAAGTAAATCCCAAGCAGTGATTAGTACATGTATTTGTATGATACGTTAAAAATAAACGCGTTGGGCTTCCCTTGTGGAGTGGTGTGGACAGCACCTGCCCCTTGGATACTTGATGATCGTGACTAGCTCTGGGTATTCGTAGTGGCTCGAAGTGTGGATGGGAAAAAACCAGACTGTTTCAGTTGAGTTGTACTTGCGGATCTCTTTCCTGTGTTTATGAACTTGTGGAAGAAAAACAGTGAAACCATCAGCCAGGCGTCACACTATATCCTTGGGCTACTCGTTTTCAATTGCTATTAATCAACCTTTTGTGGATCTTGTGTACCACCAAAATCATGATATGACCTGCTTTCTTCCCTTTTTAATAGTATGTGGTGGTAGGTACTATAAACACAATCAAAGAATCGTTTGAAGAGCCACAAGGGGTGCTAATGCTGATAGCCAAAAATATTAAAATATTAAAATAGCAAAAAGATCGAAAACCTCTACCACGACCCACACCCAAGAAGCGAGAACCATTCGTCCTATCGCGTTCAGGTACGCCATTGGATTTCATTGATCAAGTTCTCTTCCGTTTTCTTTACGCCTATAATTAGAGCGAGGTGCTTGGAACAGT
>JANBPY010000453.1:0-10207 GCA_027577015.1 Dispira parvispora
TACGTATGTGACCCCGCTATGATCGGCAAGCTATTGTTGTTATGATTTTTGTGGGAGTAAGGTTTCCATATACCATTTACAATTTGACCAGATTAAGGGATTGCAAAGTTACGATTACAAAGAGGATGACCATAATAGTTACGATATAACAGTTCACCATCGTGGCCAAAACGTCATCACTTAGGTAACATTACTGATACTAACATCAGGGCTTACCACCGTCGGCTCATCATATTCCTGGGTAGATATCGCACAATGATACCAATTGGAGTTCTCAGAGCTACCGGCATAATTACCGGATGGGGAAGTAACCGAAGAATCTGAGTTATAATTGTTATCGTCACTGTCATCACCGCCAAAGATGATGATTGCTTGGTAATTGGCCGGCATGTTGCTAGGGTGACTAAATTTAAAAGCGGATAGAATACCGGGCAATGTCGGTTGGCACAGTTAGGTAAAAGCTCCTTGTTCGGAATTGGGCAGGATTGGCGCGGTGAAGTTATGAGATAAGGTACGTGAGCACCTCAAAAGTAAAGCAGCTAAACGAAGGGCAAAAAGACTAGACTAAACTAGGAAATTCGCTAAAAGAGGTACAGTACTGAGCCAGTGTTCATTGCCGGTCGGCTATTAATGTCAAATCATCTGTGAGTTACTTTGAAAGTGAAGGGATAACACTGTTCTTATATAAGACTGGATTCTATACCTAGTCACTAATAACGCGATGCCCTTGTGAAACGTTAACTAGCGCTAAAACTATTCGAGCAACTATAGTTCTTGGTGTATTATCACCCACGATGTCAATGATATATCACTTTTGGCTTTGTCCCTTATTTTCAACTAACGCACTGCAATGCATCCCTTTTAATCTGTATTTTTTTTAAAGTTTCCCGTAAGGTGATAGCCCTTGCGAGAATAGTAGGGGTGATGTTTTCTGATGATTTGTTGTAAAGCTGATAAAATTACTACAGCTTTATTGATTGAGTTACATTATCATAATATTCAACCCCGGAATTCAATTGTACCTGCTTTAGGTTTTTTAAATATATTACTCACACTGGGTTTATACAGTAGTGGTAGGACCAAAAGAGAATGAGGGAAGCGGAATGTAAATGGCTCAGTCCAAAGTTTATGGTGTCTAGAAGACACCAGCCTAATTTGGATGTGGGGATCCGCCCACTTTGATTTTTTTAATCTATACAAAAATAGTAACTCATGTATTCTTTTCGACTATTCATCTGAAATTCACGCCCTGGGATGCGCTCCATGACAGAGTGAATAAGAAGATCTATACCCTACTGTGGTAAATGCCTACAGCCGTCATAATTCGCACTGTGAATAATTTCCTAACATGACGTGGAACGTAAAGCATTGACGAAGAAATGAGTGGACTGTGGTGACATCCAGCAGGCTGTTTGTTTCTTTTTGTAAATAGTGTTATTTACCGCTCGGATTTTTTCTTCTTCTGATCATTTGTTAGGATGAACATCAGTGAATATTTTTTAGTATAAGTCAACTGCAGTGATACGCCTTTGTACATGACTAATACCAAAGTTTTCCAATTAAATAAATATGGGTGATTGCTTAACTCTGTTTAAGCCTGACGCGTCATAATGCGTGCTGCTTTCCAGCTAGAGAAACTGATAACGAAAGCCCTGTGACGAGGTCTGTGGGTATTTTTCACTGAAGGTAAATAAAAATTGATCAGCGAAATCTTACTTAAATTTTGCTAAAGCTCAATCTGCCCGTTGCTTTTCTCACTGACCAAAAATCAATAGCGATTCAACTTTAATCACCCACTGTAAAAACTTCCCCCATCGTGGTCTCTTTACCAATGAAGCAGCCAAAAAAATAATTAGCGACGTGGTCACCATGCGTTTTTCTCCCCACTTTGAGCAGACTTTTTACGGCTACTCCACTTATTAACGCTGATGTTACCAGTTGGGTGATTTCCTGAGTTTATTTTGGACACACAGTTTTGTTCGCATGGCTTGCTTAAAGTAACGAAGCCCAAATTTATTAATCTCTCGTGTTACATCCAGTTCCTAGCGCTGATGCTTTCCAATCCATCTCAGGCCAATTGATCCCCTTACGAAGCTTGGTACATTCTGCGACTAGTATTCCAAAATCGCATAGTTAGTTATAAGCGATTAATTTCCCATTTCCACAACATCCCCTATTTACTCTTTCTGACCATGCTGGGCAATATTCGTCAAGTAGGTTTAGCACGCACTCGTTTAGCTTGGATTGGACGGGCTGCCAAGCCTAGTGGAGGCAAACCGATACCTTATGGTGCGGCCACTCACACTAGTAACGACAGGCGTCATGATGTGATCAAAAAAGTATTATTCGACTTGCCCCCTCGGGAATCCATCCTCGAAACTGGCGAAGATCAAGCACGACACGAAACTATCGAGCGGGCCTGGCAGTTGTACGTTAAGAATCAGACCGAGCAACGGGAGAAGGCCACCCGTACCAAGTTTGAACGTATGCAACAGGCCTTTGAGGAACTACGCCAGACTGACTATCGTCTCTTTAAGGGCGCAGTAAATAAAGATACCACACTAACGTTCCCGCACGGTATGAAGGTTCCCAGTGAGACCCCACCCACTTCAGGCTGGAAATACACTTATGAACCATCGTCTTCTTCATGATGCGATTATCTAATTATGGTATCCCTGATTTTTTTTTTATTTCCAGTAGCCAAATAAACAAGTTTTGGTGATGTTATATTAACTGATGCTCAACGAGCACCTCGTCTTGTTGCTGAGAATCACTCCGCTCGTTTAATAAATATTACCGGCGAGTTCTACCGCAGACAAAGCATCCCCCACCATCTGCTGATCATTTCGATGATCATAATTAATATCAAAAATGAAGTCAAAAGGCCAGGGAAATAATTCCGGGTTGGCATTAGACAAGGTGATGTAGCCTTCACAATCAAAAATATCAGAATCACGTTATACTTTACATTTGGAATATGTTTCTCGTTTGTTGGTGATGGCGCACAGGTAAATATAGTGACGCAAGGGATGCCTTATTTGCTGTGTAGCGTTATCTCTATTTTTCCTATCGATATTCCTTTTTTTATCAGTACTTTGGGAAATGCCAATTTCCCCATTTCTGGTGCTACAGTTAATAGCTCAATTTATTACCTGTTCCGCTTCCCCTCTGATTAATATTCACTCGCACAAACCTGAAGAACCGGGGCAGTGCCGAGCTGCCATATACGGCTTTTCCTTTACATCAGGGAAACAAATACTAGTATTATCGGGAATTTTAATGTTGGTGCATGTAGGACTGATATTTGAACATCCGAATGTCAAATATGATACCCGTTCTGAGATAATTTGGATACCGTGCTGTGGTAGTTGGGTTTCTTTGTGGAAATAGTTAGCACTTTGTTTCCCTGGCGGTTATCAATAACCCATGTCATTACAGCTGGTCACAACCAATGTACTAGGAGATAACTAGCGGCCAATCAAAATATCATAGCAAAGTCGTTGGTCGCCAAATCTTTAATGAGACTACGGCCTAGTGGGGGGGGGGGAGTTTAAAGGGCGTCAAAGTAAATATTACGCAGAGGAACAGGTGAGAATGATTTCACATGTGAATCATGGCTGACAACATATCCTTTGACAATTGATTGTTCGCTCAAGTTGTTAGTTATCACGGTTGATCATTCTTCTCTCCTCGTTTGAAGCTAAAGGTTTTGGTTCAACTCGGCAAACAAGACTGCTGAGATACTAAAACGATAAATGGGCATGTGGAAGACTTGGGTATCAAGGTTTTTCCATCCTCCCAACATCGTAATACATTTCAGTAAGTGGTGATCTTTGGCGAACGGTACATCGCTTTGTGATGGGTGTAGGTACCACCCACCGACATCAGTCGAATCAGTGAACGAACGAGGTTCCAATTATACAGCTATTTCCAGCAATTTGTACTTGTCTTGGTCAGCCAACCGCCAAGAATGACATACAATAGTAGATCCTTCTTACTACTGAACCATCCCTTTATAATTGTACCCACCAAATTTCACACCATACAGTGAACGACTAGGTAACGACGTGTAAACTTACCATGATAAGCGTTCGTAAACCCGTTTTGTCGGAATCTTGCTTTATTATTGGGAAACTTTGGCCCATATAATTGGTCGACTGCTATATTCCAACAGAAAAGGTTTAGTCGCCCATTTTTTTCAAGGGTCGTAAATAATCCGTCCATAGGATATGAGCTTTCTGAAAGATTGCCAGACTCTATGTCCTTCAACCCGATTGTTACACTCATGCATTAGTTATGGATTAATGGGTCAAAACGAGAATTAAAGTATTCACATGCAGGTGTTGACCATATTCGTGTGGGCGTTATAACTAGAAAGGCTGTGGTACTTTGAAATACCCTATGTACAGGCAATTCGGAACAGCCGAAAGAGGGTATGTAAACAAATTTGAATAGCTTTTCTTCAACTTTCTAACGAAAAATCTGTCATTATTAAGCATGGCCCCTATACAGTCCTATTCGTTAAATCCACATTGGTAAAAATTTGCTCTAAACCTCTATAGAGTTGAAATAAATCACCCATACGAATATTCGAGAGAATTAGTAAATAACAGCAGCCTTCGATGTTACAGCGTGTAGATTGATAACTACCTAATGCTCATATGGTCCAACAGGCAAATACCCATAACCGTTTACGATGTAGTTACCACAAATGTAAATGAGTGTATTGCTTGTGGAAGCTTAGCATACTACATTACACACCAGCTCTTAATCATTCGGTTACCGCACAATACTGGCCGCAGACCAAATGATTACCATTCTTCTCAACTGGGTACTTGGAAACGCTAAGGAACCAAATATAGTACATCAAAACAATGAGACTGGCATTTCAACAGTTAGCAAAGACTGGTATGAAGTAAACACCCAAGCCGTTTTTATGATTTAGAGGTTTGTTGCCTACTGTATCATCGTACCCGTTAGCAACTGGTAACTGCCATTTAATACTGTCGCTTTTCGTCCAATTCACTCACGAGTACTTTGGAACACGGATAAAAACGGCGACGATAGGAACATCCCAGTACACGGCATCACTGAATTCACTTTTCTCGTCTAATGTATTTCACACCATATGGGGTATAGTTCTCATTGACTATGGTTCCTGTCATGTGGGAATATGCCAAATTTGTGCTGTTAGTCATGTATTTCCGAAAAAAAATGAACAAGTGATAACGTTGCTGGATCCCCCGTTCGTTTCGTGAAATTTGAATCCATCTTTTTACTTGTCCAGCAATTGCACTGGTTTATTTAACCGTTTTGACTGTCTTTGTTCCTTTGGTCACACGTCAACCCCGGGTGTCTTCGGCCATAAACAACAGCGTTATTTAGCCTAGTTAGGCACGTATATACTATTTTTACCACCCAATGCAACACTGTGCCTCGCCTTGGCGTGTCAAACACACTAGCAGTATTTCCATTCATACACTTTTCTCACTATAACCCATTGTTACATTGGGTAACTGCAAAACCCGTTTCCCACTCCCACCCTTTTCTGTGGAAAAGATTTTCTAAACTCTCAGAGTGACGCAAGGACAATTGTGCGATAATTCGACATTTACTAAATTGTACCCGGATCACACAGTGTCAAAGTAATAAATTTATTGGCCAACCAGTCGAGAATAGCAGTGTGTTGCTTATGGCAAACATCCGTCCTTGTAGTACAGCAGACCACCGCCGTTTATTCAAATGATTTTCTGCCAACGTTAGGAAAGCTCTTGCTGACCCCAATTTTATTATTGAGTGCATGAGGTTGTTCTCAACAGATAGAAAAATGGAGAGAGAATACTCGGAGGATTGCAAAGCCTCCCAGAAAAAGTGTAGTCACTCGAGGGAACTATGCTTATAGGCCAGTCAGGCAGTTTCTCCAGTTCGGTCACGGGTTGTTACCTCCGAGATCAAAACCAGCCTGCATCCGTTGAGGGAAAAGTCTCCGCCAGAATATACAACCGGTTATAATCGGTAATCTCACCCAGATATCCCGTAGATCAAGGGGAGAGAATGTCTATGATAATCATCGTGAAATAAAGCAAAGGAACTTTGCAAGTATGCGTTGACCCAATCAAGTTGTGTCCTAGTCACAAGTTAGGATTGCGATAAGTTCCGACGCAAACTTGGAAGTGGAAAGGATGTACTATCCGGTATATGCAGTATTCCTCAACCCGATAAAAGGAAATATTAGTAAAAGAGGGTACTCGTCCGAAGAAATGGATAACATTTCCCTCCCCACACACAGACACACACACAATGTAGCGTACTAATTCTCATGGTGATCCTTTCTTTTTGGGTAGCCGATATTTCCCTGTTTTTAGCCAATGCCGGTAACTTTGGTACCGACCCTCCCCGCTGGCCTGAGAGGAATGTGCATGGCTTGAATTGTAGTTGGTGCAAAATGGTTGTTGCAGAAGCTGGTTGGGCACCTGAACGTACCCCCAATATTGGTCAACCATTGTCGACGAGGCCACCGCTCCCTTGAGGGCCGATTGCGCTAATTTGGCGGAATAGGTGGTGTAGTCATAAAAGGCACCATAATCGGGGTGATGTGTGCTACGGAAGGACGGTTCCCCCGAGGAACGAGTATAACCGCTATCTGACTGAGAACTAGCGGTACCTGCCGATGACGTGGATGACGAACTGTCCTCCCAAGGCACGGAAAGTTGCCCCGGGTTTTTGGTAAAGTCGACATATTGGGTAAACACGTACATTTCCTCAGGGTTCACTGCGGGATCGGCCAACGTCGTGGTAACTCCGTCGGTGGTCCATCCGCCTACCCCAGTGGCTTTGGCCCGACTAATTTTGCTAGGCTTAGTGGGGGTCATTTTGCGCTGCTCCAGACGACTCAGCACGGTACGAAGGGTGGTCCTGTCTAATCGGGTCGGGGTAGCTGGAGCGACAGCGAATTCAGACTCGGGTGGAGGAAGCCATTGGTGAACCGGAGAATTCCTCGATTTGTGGCCCACCCCATTTAAATCTGCCAATGGACTCTGGTCAGGTTCATCCTCTCCGTGGGTCCGGTCTAATGTGGTAGCAATATTGAAAGCAAACAACTTTGAAAAGCTAGTGTACAGTTTAGGGCGGTAGTATTCCACCCAGCAGCTCAACATGGGGTATGAACTGTAAATACCGGCCTGAATAGCCAGCGGACGGGCAATCCGTTTAATCAGGCGATTCTTATCTTCTAACGCTTCAGGGGACCACCAACGTTGGTAACTACGAGCTGGTCGCTTGAACCGCGGATCCTTGTTATGCAGAAAGTAATCGGTGCTCAGTTCCCAGAGGGTGGGTTCCCCAGTTCGCGACACGAAATTTCCCAGGAATAAGTTGATGGCGTCCTGCTTTTCAGAATCGATAAAGCTATTGCTGTAGTAGCGTCGGAACGATTCGATCATATCACGGGATTGACTGGACCATTGGTTGACCTTTTGGTAGGATTCGATGGTATTGACCAGCTGGGAACCACCGTACTGTAACGCCACCGTGTTGCCCATACTACGGTACATATCATTGAGCAATGCCACTGCTTCTGTATTAAACGCCACGTATGGTTTGGGAATGGCTCCCAGGGCATAGAGTTGCTGTCCCAGGGCGCAGCGACCAATCAGGTTTTGGGCGGTATTGGTACGGTCCAGACAATCGATGCAGTTGGACCGAATGATCCCCCCTTGTAATCGGAAAGGTGGACGATGGACTAAGGCGTCCTCAAACGACGTTCCCGGGTCCTGCAAGGAATGAACGGGTGGTTCGGAACCACTGTGAAAAAATCCGGTGCGTTGGATGGCCTGCTCCCCGATTTCTTCTAGCACCTGGAATACGTCCTCGTTGGGATTCTTATCCGCCCGAGACATGTCCCACGCAATGTACAGTAGCTGGTGCGGGTTGGGTAGAAACTGGCCGAGGTACTTGATGGCCTGTTCAAATTCATGACCTAACTTGGACTCCCGTTTCACCGACTCCTTTTGTTTTATCAGGTTCAAGATGATGACAGGGGTTCCGTACCTTTTAAATAAGTGATCAAAGTGAAGAGCCGCCGCCGAAAAGTATGGGTCTACGGTATTGATTTCGATGGGTGGTTTAGGGGTAAGGCTGGCCATATCCTGGGACCAAAATAGTGGAATAGACCCTCGGTGTTGCACATATGATGTATACCTGGGATTACCGAACATTTGCCCCCGGTGGTGGAAGGACGTCGTGACCATCTCGTGTACGATTTGCTCGGTTTCCACTTCATTTGCTACATAACCTTCGTCGTTTACACCCCGTTTAAGAAACCGTGCCCCAGCAAAGAAGCGGGAACGTCGGGCAATCAACGTAATGTAAAAAGTACGACCAAAGATATCAAGCGAAGATTGGTTAACGAACCCGTAAACCACGGGCAGAACCCAATCTGAATTATGACGCAAACTTTGGAAGCCGGTCTGGAGTAAGTGGTGGTTCCACACGAACATATCGTCACACACGGCATGTTGGTCAGCCGGTGTATGGGTCATGTTGTGCTGCAGCGTATGGGTAAGATCATACGTATAGCTAAAGTAGAAATTTTTCGTCATGTCCACGCTATGAAATAAACCCAGGTACCGGTTCTCCTGGGGGGACCGTAGTGCTTGATCACTGGTGGCAATGTTAAGCAACATGGTACCATCAATGTGGTAGATATAGTGACCTCCTAGTACGGCCACGGCACTGCGCTGGGTAATTAAACAAATATAATGGGCACCCGTGAACCGTATGAACCCCACGATGCCATACGCTGTCACCACCTTGTGGAGGCCCCCCGAGGCCCGGTTACCTTCGGCAATCATGGCCAGCAGGTCGGTAATTTCCTCCTTGGTATAAATGACATTGTCCTCCACCAGTTGTAGGGAACTGCCGGACGTGCGGTCGATTTTAAGGACACGGAACTGGGTATCGCTGGGGCTTGACCCCACCACATAATACCGTGTTTTGGTTTCATAGAGGACAATTTTGTTGAGGGTGAGTCGGTAGGGCTGGACATTATTGGAAGTGGAGTGACTGTCGGCGGGCATAGTAGGACTGTGTAAAAGCGGAATGAGTGGCCACTTGGGTAGCGTAAAAAAAACTGCTCCAGTTTAGCACATGGGCTACGGAATGCGAACAATACTAGTACAAAGGAAATGACCACGACTTGCTGAATAAAAATACAACGACCCAGACCGGTGAAAAACGACGTCTGGTGGTGAATGGAATGATACTGGTCCTTGGCAACAGATGAAAACGGGATTGAGAAACAGAACAAACGAGAAAAGCTACAATGTGCTCTCAGGGCATCGGCAATTATGTGACGCCAAATGTTTAGGTGCCTCTTGGGCTTATATGCCGAGTCCCTTCTCCGCCCTGTTTCTCATGCGTTCACTTTATTTGTTCGAGTATTTCGTACCCATTTATATTTTGCCGACAAGGTTCATTACTATACAGCATGTGGTTCGACGACGGTAAACGACTACTAGGATACTGGACAGCCGTGCTATTACTAGGGATGGGCCACAGCGGACAGTTGGCTGGTGCTTCCTGGACACGAAAGTGGCTGTTTAAGGAGAGTCGTCTGTACCCCATCCAGGACGTTGGCCTGGAACAGGTTCAAGGACTAGTGGCGGCATTTGGCGATTTCAATGCGGACAAGAGTACCGATTTGTTTGTACTGGGTGACGACCAGCGAACACTAGATGTTTACCTCTGGGAGAGCACTGCCACTACATTCCAACGGTTGGAATCAGGCCACCTCGATTTTAACACATGGGAAGACAGCAACGGTAATGCCCTAGTGGTGACCTCGGTAATTCCCGGTGACTTCAACTACGACGGACAATTGGACGTCCTGGTACTAAGTCAACGGGATACTGACGACCAGGACTTGCCAGTATACATGCGAGTGTACCTTGGGGACGGTAAAGATGGATTTCAGGACACACCCGTAGAGCTTGACTCAGCCGCCAAGACGCACCCAATCCCCGTGGATTTATCCGGCGACATGACGACCGATTTACTGGGATTTGTGCAAACCGAGAAGAACACCGTGGTACCCAAACTATGGACAAATAACGCGCGAGCCCATGACCAGGAGAAACCCTTGTTTACTCTACAGGATGTCCCATTTGGTGCCTCTGACGACTCGACAACGCTCTGTACCTTTGCCAAT
>JANBPY010000454.1:0-10205 GCA_027577015.1 Dispira parvispora
TCTTTGATACCTGGGAGAGGGAAGGTGGAAAATACGATACAAACTGGCACCAGTATATTAGGTTTCCCATTTTGACAATGCTTGTTTGGTATGTGAGGGTTTCTGTACATAGGGGGGGGGGAATAATGTCCATTATCAAAAGCAAACTCGTCACCATTAACATCAACGGTAGCCTGAGACAGAAAATATAGTGGATATTGATATCGCAGCGTTTTACATAGTCATAACGGTCAATCGGTGAATATTAAACAAGGTGCTAGCGAGTAACAGTATTATGAAATTGGATTTTCTAACCTCATTATTATGTAGGTGTTCGCTCCATCACTCAATATCAAAACACTTGCCTTTCGGCTAAACTGAGGCAGTTTCCTGACCGTCCGGACCTTTGGTGATAGTAAGCAATAATAGCGCATTCCGAGTTACCATAAAATATTGTGAATCGTCTCAAAGGTGGAATCTCGTATAGCACACATTATCCACAGGCGACACGATTTCGAGCGTGTAAAGGTATCATTTTCTGAAAAACTAACCGGATGGCAGTCCTGAATACATTTTAACCACAAATAATGCCAAATTGAGACGATACAAAAGACCAATGTATTTAGTAATGGGAACTTTGTTAATATTAGACACATTCAAAAATTATAGCCATGCACAAGATTTACCCCTTTGTAGTCAGTAATACTGTTCAAGTTTGAGCATTGTACTAGTCTCTTTACATTGTTTATGTTTACTTTTTCGAGCTCGATATCGTAGATTATCTCACCTTTGTGATGTTGTTTTGCAAACCTGTCGATGGCAAATCCAGCCCAAGTCCCAGCTGGTACTCGAATTGTTACAGCTGTTGTAGTTTTTGAACTACATCAATGCACAGATCGGATAGATTGCAGAGAATCTGGGTAGGTAATTATTAGCTAGGTAATACCAGTTCCGCGAAAAGCATGATTAAATAAAACGTAGGTGAATCTGAAATAGATAGCGGTGGCTCGTAACCTCTCTTCCAATAAAAATTAGCCAGAGTTGAATGGGACTCACAAAAAGTCAGTGGCTAAATTTTTGCTGGTATATTCTTGCTTCAAATTGCTGTATAGGCCAAAAAAAATCTTTACCCTTATCGACAAGGGTATCGAAAGCAATATCTGCCAAGTCGAGCATTAACCTAATGAAAAGGTTTACAAGAAAGGCTTCGGGCGAACAGCACGGGGTTTGTGCCAATCCTTGACTCAAGGTAGTAATGGAAAGGATACTGAGTTATAAGTCAAGGGGAGTAAATCAAAAGATGGAATAAGTGTGCGCAGGAGGGAGAGAGGATGGCACTGCTCATAGTCAATTGCAAGCAACAGAAGAAATTACCCCTAGTTTCCGGAAATTTTTAATTCCAGATCCCAGAGCAATCCCTCAAGTATACCTTGATGCACCTACAACATTAGTACTGCTAAATGTTTGTACCAGCTCTGCCTTTGAATGTACGACCAACGTTCCCATAGCATATTGGCATGGATGAGTTGTTGTGACCAATATAACCAAAAAAAAATGTCGCCATGTTGTTATTCCTGATAATTGGCCAACTTATTGCTAACGTTGGGCTTTTTTTGTATCTAGGTTTCCTTATTAACCAGCAATTACCACCAAGTAATCTTCCTTTTTCTGGCATTTCAATTTTAGGCCGAGCAAGTGGGTAATTTTCTTGAATATGCAATACTTAACAACTCCTTCGCTACTATGAATTGTCCTGGTTCATAATAGATGCTACAAAGGCGTAGTACAATGTCAGTAAATTCAGATCTCATTCTAAAATATAAATCTAATACAACTGTAGCCATTCTTGCCCATAATGTTTCTTTTTGTAAAGCAGCCCACATAGACATGGGTACGAAAAGGAGCCAGTATCTACGCTGTTTTAGTATTACTGCTTTTAGTGTAATAAAAGCTTGTAACGCACTGCTATGACTAGGCCACAGTGGTGCGAATACAGTTAGCAGTAAAAGCTTGGTCTTGCACATCCCCACGTTGATCTTTTTCCAATTCGGGGTATATGACTTTAGTTAATTCACTAAAATACAGGGAGAGAAAGATGAAAACTGTACATCATGGAAATTTCGACAGCTGCTCTTTCCTGGTGCAAAGGTCGGCTATTTTTCACTTTTCCTTGGATTGAACGAATGGTCTTGGATGCACGGAAGTATAAAGCCAATGGCTGTATGTTAACCGAAATCTATCCATTTCCAGTTTACTGCTTTTGGTCTAGGGCGACTTGTATTGGTTTATTCCAAAGTGAGGTAAAGCGAGAGTAGAATGAGATTTGATCGACGAAAGATAGTGGAAAGTAATCATATTTTTTATAACGATACACGAAAGGGTACTATAGGGTGTACAAGAGTAATCATGGATTTTGTACATCAAAGGTTTTCCTCTGCCCAGGTTAAACTGAACCACAAGAATATAAAAAAAGTGTAGAATGGGGAGGGGTGACTTTGCTGGTAAGGATGGTATGGAAATGCTTTTAAGGATCAGTCGGCGTCATAGTGGGCGTAGCACCTTCGGGTGCATCAACCGTATGGTAGTGAGTGACATACTTTACGTTAGGTGGGGCCGAATACGTAAAGGGCGTAGCATTAGGTGCATCACTCCAACCAAGCATAGTGTAGGATGCACCTTGTTGCCCTGCAGTACTGGTAGTACAAGTGGTAGATGTAGGAGCGGAGGTGACATGGTAACCGACGTCAATGGAAGTCACAAGGGTGGTAGACGACGGAGTCATAGATGACATGGAGTCACCAGGTACAGTTGGGGTGGCGGTTTCCACTTCACCTGCTCGGTAACTAGCCGATACCACGCCGTCGTTAGGTTCCCCCTCTGAACCCGTGTCATTCCCATCGCCATTGGGGGTAGCTGTTGGGATTGACGGGTATTCTGGAGTGTCCATGGGGTAGCCAGGCTCGAGCACCGACTCTTGCTCTTGAGCAGTACTACCCACTGTTGTTGTCAGAGATTCCTGGGTAGGTGGTACCGGTGTAGAATCATTGTCCGATGGCAAAGCCGTAGGGTAAATTGACTTGGAGTCGGGGGTAGAGTCAGCGGGAATTTCAGGCTGGTCACTGCCCGCAGTGGTCGTTGGTATAGGCATGGTTGGGTAATATGTTTCCGAGAAACCACAGGACGAGCCCGACAGGGATTCACAGTCGTCCACCCCACTGGGTGGTGTATCCACCGGGTAGGAGGACATCGTTTGAGATATATCACTCGGCGTGTAAGTCGGTAGGATTGAAGGTGGTACAGTCGAGGGAGTGGCTACCGTCGGCAGGACAACCTGGGTATCACTGCTGACTACATCAGATGGAATTGCGGAGGCCGAACTACCCGCGGACGGCGTAGCTGTGTCCTCGCCCTGGGTAGTTTCTGGTTCACCAGAAGGCACTGCCGCGGAAGGTGCAGCGGCTGTAGGATACGCTGGACTGGAAACCGGTACTACGGACGACTGCACCACTTCTCCCCCATGCGTATTTTCGTGGGAGTCAGGTTCTTGTGGTCCTGCGGGTGGGGTATCCGGGTAGTACCTACGAACTTGCACAGCCAAGCTGGGTCGGTAGCGAGGTGTACGTAACTGTAATCCCCAAGTTAGGGAGTGGGTGAGGTGACTCATCCACAGTAGCCCCAGAAAAAGTCTCATGAGAACGACAGAGTGTATCGGTTAATTATAAATTGAAACCGAAAAAGGAAGGTAAGATCAAAATAGAGGTGATGATAATAAGGTAGCGGATGGGCCAAAATAAATCTGTGAGCCACGGATAAAAAGCTGCCAATAGCCGACGGACATTTATAGGTAAATGCCCGATATAGCAAACAAGGTTGATAATGGATAACAAGCGGTGGAATGAGCACAAACTATATTGGTTGTAAAAATGTCGTAGACTAGCGTTTGATATACAAAATATACATATTGGAGGGGTGTTACTTGACCCGTATTTATACTAGATGACCCGCTGCTGACGTGATAAATTGTTACCAGTTTAAAGTGATTCCTTTGTTTTTCGAATGCAAAAAAAAGGAGGATTCAGAATCCACATTTGTATTTTAAAAATAGTATTCTTCATACTGGGTTATTCATTTAAACATCCATGGGTTCACTACCACTTGCGTACTGCAAATAGCGATAGATTACGTCAACGGTGAATCTACACAGTTTCATCTTCATTCAAGATTCGTAACCTTCCATCAGTGTCCAACTGTCAAGTAACTTTTACCAAAACTTTGGCACTTAGTTCTTTCCTATCCAGCATCCTGTTGGCATGATGCACGTTTCCCCACCTTTACAATTTCCATGAAACTGGTGAATACCCATCTGGTTCGATATCTGTTATGTCAGCTCTTTTACTTCTCTTTCATTGCAATACATTTTGCGAAGCAAACTTTTACATTAACACTTCAAGGTCGAAGTAGTAGCAATGGAATATGTATTTGTTGATAATACCTGGATAAATAGCAAAGACGAGTCCCCACATTTTGAAGAAAAAAATTAAAAGATGATGCAGCAGAAATTGATAACAAAAAACTAAGGATGCCGCTGTGTAAAAAATAGCAGTATTATTCCAACCCAACTTAACTATTCAAAAACCTACCTAAAACTAGGAAAAATAGCAAATGCTCACGCCGAGCCAGGACTACCAAAGCCACCCTCGGTTGACCCCATAGGATGAGGACATACGCAATGGGGGACACATAAAAATGATACACAAATCGGCAATGCTTCGAGATATGTAAAAAAAAAGGAAAAACAAACGAACGAACCAAAAAAAGCTACCCCTCACTCTGGATATCTAGAGTTAGAGGTTACCTTGCAAAACCATCTCGATACTCGAGTTAATGAAATCTCGCTTAGGCGCCAAGTTACAACGGAAATGTTCGTTCAAACGCTCCCGAACTTGTTTCTTGGTAATAGTCATCAAGTCCGCCGTAGCCAAGATATTACGAATTTCATGCAGAATTTCGTCGTCGGACGGGAGACCTTCATATCCTCCTTGTGGCATACCGCCAGCCATGTACATACTAGTCGGGTGAGGGGGACCACCGGGGACCGCCGAATAATGGGAAGCCGAGCTCATCGGACGATTAGGACCTCCTAGATCGGGTGGCCCACCGTACATACTAGGAACACCACCATGCGGCATCTCACCGCCCATTTGGGACATGGCCCGGGAATTACGATAATCAGGCGTACCACCCATCATATTGGTATAACGCGAGTTACGAACAGCTCCGCCAGGAGGTGGCGGGTACTGATGGTTGCTTACGGTACTCATCGGACGATTGATACCCATGTCCAAAGGACCTCCCACTGCTGTCGGGGGTAACATGGAATGGGGACCTCCAGCTCCATTTCCACCGTATTGGGACATAACATCCGCCCGCGAACCTGGTCGGCTATTCACCCCACCAATGTGCGGCAAAGTAGGTGGCATCATACCCACGCCGCCGTGGCTCATACTGGTAATGGGCCGACTATTAGACTGCCGGGAATGAGCCCGACTACCCGAACGCGGAGAGTCTGGCGAATCAAGCGATCCGTTGGACTGGGCCTCCCACATGTCTTGTTCAAACTGGGACCACTTCTTCATGGGGATATCCTTGGGGTTAAACTTGCCATCGTCAGTGATGTACAGCTGTTTCTTATTATCGCCCACTACCACACGGGTGTTACCCCATGAGAAATCGTCAAAGTGCCAGAAGGAATATACCGGCAAAAAGAACGAAAACAGGGGAATGGCTAAAATGTAGATAATCATCCACCCGATATGCTGCCATTGTCGCTTCACCAAAAAGATGAGCGCCTGCAAACCGTACACCGCCGCCAACAAAAGGAGCGAAACGTAACCCACGTCATTGGTGTCCGAAATGACCAGGTACAACAGGTAGCCCAAATAAGCAATGGTCACCGGCATAGCCAAGGTACCAAACAAGTCCAAAAACACGATAAAGCGCATAGAGAAACAACAGAACCCACACAACTCCGGCAAGAACATCAGCTCCACCAGGTTATGTACGGTCGAGTTAATCCACCGACGACGTTGCGACAACAACACCGACCACTTCTCGGGGGCAAAGGTTCGAGCCTGGGCATCCGCCGTAAACTTCATCTTGTAACTAGGAAAGTGTTTCATCATCAACGTCGTGAGGTAACGATCTTCACCCAAAGACAACAAGTTCTTCTTGTGAAGGGTATCGACACGGTTCTCCGAGTAACCTTCAATGACCTTGTCGTGAATAATTAGCGGTTGACCCTTGAGAGTTCGCACTCGGTACATACAGAAACAACCGGGTAAACACGTTACCGATCCAAACAACGACTCAAACGCTTTAGCCATGTGATGCGAAATAAAATACTCGTACACTTGAATCATAGTAGTCAACGACAAGTCTTCGTTAGTCAGGCGAGTTTCCCCACAGAGACCAACCACACGGGAATCGTGCACCATACAGGCGACCAATCGGTTGAGGGAATCGGGCAAAACGTCGGTATCGGCGTCCACCATCAAGATGTACTCGTACAAGCTGGGGTGAACTCCAATAACGTTCTTCATCTGGTGGAAGATTTCCAATTCCAAGGGGGTCATTTCCGAATCAAAGTGAACCCGATTCAAAAAGTTCATAAGGATCACCTGGGAATCCCGTTTACCACGATTACCAGGACGGGACCGTTCCGTAGGACGACCCACCTTGACCACCACGATATAAGGCACAACATGTCCTTCGAATTCGTACAAACCAGAATACACCTTGGCCATATTATGTTGTTTACTCCCATCCGCTACACTGACAAAGCTCAAGGGTTCCGGATCCAGTTTAGGGTCGACCCCCAAAATATCCAAGATGATACGCGGGGTAGGCTTGTCGTTACCACTTCCGATAATGTTACCGTCAGCAATCAAAAAGATCAGCTTGTGCTTATCGTCGTATTCCAAACCCGCAAGGGAATCAATCGTACGACGGAGGCCTTCCTCCCCTTCAGTATAACAAGGTACCTGGCAAATGACAAATTTGTCATGCACCTGGGGTTTCCGCTTGGGCATGAGTTGCAATGCACACAAGAATTTGATAGCGATTACCGCTACCAGCAAAATGGACGACGCCAGCAGCAAATAGTACGGGAAAGTACACTGCAAGTCGTCACGGGTATCTACACGCCCCATGTAAAACAAATTCTTCATACAGTTGTAGTGCTTTGATCGGACATTGGAAGGGATCTTGTTCATCCACTGCTCGGTGACGTCCGTAGGGGTACTGCTATCCGAGCTAAACAGTGCTTCCACTCGATTGTCCAAAAATCCATAGTTGAAAACATTAGCGTTATCCTCGGTAATGGAATGGGCGCTCTTGGTGGTAAAGTAGTCGTTAAGATTAAACACTTCATCGTCGATAATACGCCAACGGTACCCTTCCTTCTTACGGTGCTCCGTGATCCAGTCCCGATTCCACACTACATCACCCTTTTTCATACGTTTCATTCCCGGGACGGCGTACTTGGTGAAGAACTGAGGGTTCTTCAATTTGTCCGTCACACCCGATCGGCCCGCTGTGTGAATAAAGGGGAAATCGTTGGGGTTAATTTTGGTGGTATCAACTTCCAAGGAGTAAATGCCGTTAGGGTCAGCTGAAGACTGGACCAGTTGCGGGCAAGCGGCCACAATGGACATGGGAAAAGTGCCATTAATGTCTTTCCCAGCAAACATACCAATTTCGTCCGTAGTGGCCGGTGCCCCACGCTTGATACCGTGCTGCTGGTTACCCAAATCCGACACATCGTACACCACACCTCGCACATGAACCCACATATCGTCTGACCCAGTGTGGAATCCGACATCCTTTTCCGTGTATACGTACTGTTTGGGACACAAAATAAGTGAGAAACCGACAATGTAAAATAGAATCACGCCCCATAACAGTACAATCAACAAGCAAATGGCCACTTTTTCCCGCCAGGCCATTTGGACATCCGGCCGTTTCATTCGACCAATGGACGATAAACAAAACGGTGGAATCCACCAAGTGAGAGCCCAAGTGGTGGCCACCCAACAACGTCGAGCTCGGGTGATAGGAATTTCTTCCACGTTTTCTTCACGAGGTTCCGCAGAAGGCAGAGCTTCCTTGTCATTCGCCGGTTTGCTTCGGTCGTTACCGGCTGGATCTCCAAAATCACTACCCATCACCGACTTCTCATCTTGAGCTCCATGTCCACGACGGTTTCCATTATGCAAAAACTCATCATCACTAGCGGCGGCACTACCTGCGTCAGAATCATAGCTGGAATAGGGGTTAGCCGCTGTTCCCATAAAACGACGCGTGGGTGGTGGAGCAGCTGCCCCAAAGGAAGACTGTCGTACATCGCCTGACGAGCTCAAAAGAGCCCGATCGGACCCTTGACCATCGTTGTAGCCTGAAGTGACGGATCGGGCATCGTCAGCGGGATATCCGGCCATCATACCGTGTTGATCGGCACCCATGGTTTGACCACCATCGTACCGACTGCCCCGATCAACGGCCTTTTCACCCTTCTCCAAAGCTCGGAGGTTGTCTTCCAAAGACTTCCAGGTAGTCTCAGTGAAGAATACCTTGGAATGACCCACGACAAAATGGACGTTGGCGTTCCAGCCCCATACGGCGGCAAGAGCTTCCACCTTTTGTAAGGGACTACGGTGAGTATCCACACCAGCCATTACAGGTTGGAAGCGTGTCACGAACTCATCAAAGGTAAACCCAATGGTAAATTCCACTGGTCGACGACGCACCATATCCGGTAACGCCAAGGCCTTGACCTGCTGCTGGATAAATCCTTGATCGGCGGATTGCTGGTGATTCCCAGTGTCTCCACGGTGTGCCGCAATGTGTACAACATGCCAGACCTTGGTTTCGTCCATGGCGGCAAACAGGTCATTGAGGGTACTGTCCAATTCTGACAAAATGGTGATGCCAGCGTTAGCCTGGAGGGTTTCATGGGCTTGACGCAGAGCTTCATCGGGTGACAGAGCCGAGGGATCCACACGACTCTTGGGGATCCGCTTGGTAAATTTACGGGTAGGGCGACGGGTCGGTTTAGTAGACTGCTGGGCCGCTACCACGGTATCCTGGTGACTAGGATGGGTTTCAGTGGCAATGGCGGTCGAATTGAACAGACCGTTTACAAAAATATTGTGGCCGGATTCGCGGAAGAGGTTAATAAAATCGGGTGGTAACGCCGTCTCTGTGTTCTTTTCTGCAAAGCGGTCCATAGTGTACTGCACAGGTTGCATAAAGTGCTGGATGGTAAAAGTACCCAGGGTGTTGCGTCGTTTGCTACCAGAGGAGGGGGCTGTCCCTGGGGTGTACGACGAGTGGCTTGATCCAACATCTTGGAAGGCCTGGTAGAGCTCAGAGTCCCATTTGGCGGGGTCTTGGCTCTTAGAGGTAGCTTGGGCATGGGCTGCCGCAATTAAGCCCTTGGGTTGACCCACAAACAGATCATGGGTGGAGAGGAACGTCTGGAACGGCACCTGGGGCAATGGGATCCCGTCGCACACAATCTCGTCGTTGAAAGCGGACTGGTCCGACATGACGTCGGTTAACACGTAATTGGACAATTTTTCATTGGCAAAATTGATGCAAAAGGTTTCGAACCGGTTCAAGGTGGCAGTTTGAAACCCGTACTGGTCCAGGATACCGATAAAGTTGGCGGGCTGTTCATGGCAAGTACGCTTATTGATGTACTCGACCAACCATGTGAACATGAGGGAGTAGAGAACCCGAGCGAGGGCATCCCGCTGCTGCTCCGCACCTTCCAAGTTCAAGAACACAGTGCAGAGTTCGCTGCCCACTAGTTTGGATTTGTACATGAGTCCACCTTCCAAGGTATCGGGGCTTACCCCGAGAAAGTTAGCGACAGTGCACAACACTTCAGGGTTACGAACCGAGGCTGCCTCGTTGGCGTTGTCCGCTTCCATAAACTCGACATTACCCAGGTGTAAAATACCAGCCAACAGCTGGAACATTTGGGTTTGTAGACGAGATTTCATTCCCAGGGAACGCAGGGCGGCTTTAACATCTTCCAATTTAACAGACTTGTCACTAGTGTCCGTTTCCACGTAACTTGTACGCGAGAAACGACTCTTGGTGGGGTCGGCCATGGGTGTCATGTAGCGAAAGTGCGCCACTTCGTGCAGTTGGTATGTGCTACG